>LNAC01000039.1:7985680-8085944 GCA_002007465.1 Ailurus styani
GGGGCGCCCGCGGAGCAGGAGGCGGCGGCGGCGGCCGCGGAAGAGGCGGCGGCCGCGTCAGCCTCGTCAGCCTGCGCAGCCCCCTCCCAGGAGGCGCAGCCCGAGTGCAGTCCAGAAGCCCCCCCAGCGGAGGCGGCGGAGTAAAAGGGCCCGATTTTTGAGATAATCGAAGAACTTTTCTCCCCCCGTTTGTTTGTTGGAGTGGTGCCAGGTACTGGTTTTGGAGAACTTGTCTACAACCAGGGATTGATTTTAAAGATGTCTTTTTTTATTTTACTTTTTTTTAAGCAGCAAATTTTGTTCCCCCTCCTTCCCTACAGATCCCATCTCAGATCATTCTGTTACCACCATTCCAACAGGTCGAGGAGAGCTTAAACACCTTCCTCTGCCTTGTTTTCTCTTTTGTTTTTATTTTTTGCATCAGTATTAATGTTTTTTGCATACTTTGCATCTTTATTCAAAAATGTAAACTTTCTTTGTCAGTCTATGGACATGCCCATATATGAAGGAGATGGGTGGGTCAAAAGGGATAGTAAATGAAGTGAGAAGGGCAACGATGGGGAAATGCAAGTGGAGCGCAACATTGCCAAGAACAATGTACCACTAGAAATGATGGTGTAAAGGCTTAGTCTTTTTTTTTTTTTTAAAGAAAAGTTATTACGATGTATTTTGTGAGGCAGGTTTACAACACTACAAGTCTTGATTAAGAAGGAAAGAGAGAAAAAAAAAACACCAATACCCAGATTTTAAAAAAGATCATAGTCTTAGGAGTTCATTTAAACCATAGGAACTTTTCACTTATCTCATGTTAGCTGTACCAGTCAGTGATTAAGTAGAACTACAAGTTGTATAGGCTTTATTGTTTATTGCTGGTTTATGACCTTAATAAAGTGTAATTATGTATTACCAGCAGGGTGTTTTTAACTGTGACTATTGTATAAAAACAAATCTTGATATCCAGAAGCACATGAAGTTTGCAACTTTCCACCCTGCCCATTTTTGTAAAACTGCAGTCATCTTGGACCTTTTAAACACAAATTTTAAACTCAACCAAGCTGTGATAAGTGGAATGGTTACTGTTTATACTGTGGTATGTTTTTGATTACAGCAGACAATGCTTTCTTTTCCAGTCGTCTTTGAGAATAAAGGAAAAAATCTTCAGATGCAATGGTTTTGTGTAGCATCTTGTCTATCATGTTTTGTAAATACTGGAGAAGCTTTGACCAATTTGACTTAGAGATGGAATGTAACTTTGCTTACAAAAATTGCTATTAAACTCCTGCTTAAGGTGTTCTAATTTTCTGTGAGCACACTAAAAGCGAAAAATAAATGTGAATAAAATGTACAAATTTGTTGTGTTTATTTATGTTCTGATAAAATACTGAGACTTCTAGGTCGTGAGGATAATTTTGAGGAACATCATGCATGCCATCAAGAGTAAATTTTCTTGTGGTTTTTAATCTGAAGTTTCCAAACTCTGAAATTCATAATCAGCAGTGTCAGATTACATACAGGAAGATCTTTCAACATTCCATGTCTGTTACCATTTACCTGCATTGACATTGAGTTTTCATTTAAAAATTCAACAATTATTTTTATTGTAGTTATGTAGCACGTCAGAATGAATCATTTCATACAAAAGTGGTGTGACCCGAGGACTTTTTAAATGTCTTGTGAAAATCTCATAAAATACATTTTTTGTCATGCAGCTCCAGAAACTTGAGTGAGAGTCTATTTAATCCAAACTGCAGATGGGCCACAAAAGTGGCCAAATGTGTTTCAAAAACTGATGGTGTATTACCTGCCATTGTAATTGTTTAGTGCTTGGCTAATTTCCAAATATTGCTTAGATTATGTGTTATACCTTAGGAAAACAGGCTTATGTAAAGAAGTAATGGTGATGAATGGGCAACATTGTCAGTTTATGGGCCTCTAGTATTTGCCTCAATTCAATAGTTTCAAGCAGTTTTTTAAAATGAAAGTAGTGTGTTAGTATCTTGTTACTCAAAGGAAAAGATAGAGAATAATATTCCTTATATAGTAATAATCCTTACTAGTTTCACCTTTGCTCTTACCACCCCATAAGTGGATTGATCTTTTTTTCTTCACTGGATCCTAAAATGAATTTGAAAATAAAGGTGTGTATCAAATAACCATTACTTCATTAAATGCAAAGGTAAATATTTACACACACCTGCTTTGCTGTTTTTGAGCAGTATGCCTCGTAGGGTTCACAGTAAGTTAGTGAACCACATTTGTAACAACTAAGCACCAAATCTTAAACTCCTTAGAAAAATAAATTAGCTTTTGACATGTGCTATTAATTGGAATAATGGATCATAAATAATAGTTCATGTCCCCTCCTTACCAAATACCCTCTCCACTAATAAAAATAGCATTTGGAAAAGTATGTACTTTTAGTTGGGGTGTATTGATCTTGAAGGATGTTTGAAAGTTAAAAGTCAAATCTGGTAACCAAAGGACTGCTTTATGGGGTCTTTCCAACCTTACCAACTTTTTCTCAAATACCTGCTTGGCCAAGTACAGGGCCTACTGTGTGGGAGGACTCAAAAAAAAAAAAATGGATTTTAAAAAATTAACTCGTGAGTAGTCAAAAATACTGTGTAGCCAACTATATTGCTAGGCTTGTTTTTTAACAGCTGAAATTAAGATGCATTATTTTGATTTTAATTGCCTAAACACTTTGGGTGGTATTGATGGAGTGGTGGATTTTCCACCAAGTGATTAAATGAAATTTGACATATATCTTTTCATCCAAAGTTTTGTACATCACATTGTTTTCTAATGGAAAAATGTTAATATGGCTTTTTGTATTACTAACAATAGCTTTGAGATTAAGGAAAATAAATAACTCTTGTACAGTTCAGTATTGTCTATTAAATCTGTATTGGCAGTATGTATAATGGCATTTGCTATGGTTATAAAATACTTCCTCTGGATTATAATTATCATTTGATTCAATTACTATTGCTTGTAAAATAAAGTTTTACCAGTTGATATAATCAAGCTTGCTAAAATAGGATTTTTTACAAATTTAAAATGCAAATTGTAGAGAAAGACTTAAAATCTTAAGTGTTGATGGTAAGTATAACTATTACTCAGTTTAAGGGATTTGGAAGGTATGCTTGACATTATTCTTAGGATATATAATTATATCCATTGAAGGTGAGTGAGTTCTATGTTAAGTCAACTAAACATTTTAATGATAGGGCTTGATAGTATGTTTGAGAAACAATGCAGTGTATCTACATTTTCCTCTCATGTATATAAACAATAAAATTTTGCAATTAAATATTTGGGAAAAGGGTGCTTTTTGCATTCATATACTTTGGGAAGGGGATGTAGTTTAACATAGCTAAGTTTGCTTTGAAAATTAAAAAAATGGTTCAGTATCAGGGCTGTTAGCTTTTATTTTTCCTTTAATCATTCACTCAATATTGAGCATTTTTTTCTCTTTCCATTCCCAGCCATACGAAAGTGCTTAAAACAGGGTATAGCAAACATGAATTTTACAATGCTTTCAGTCTGTAAATATTCCAGTCCTTCCTGGGGATTCAAGTTCCAGCACTCCTTTAAATTACATCCAACAGTGCTATTTTACTTTATTTTATTTTATTTTTTTTTAAGATTTTATTTATTTGACAGAGAGAGATTACAAGTAGGCAATGAGGCAGGCAGAGAGAGGAGGAAGCAGGCCCCCTGCTGAGCAGGGAACCCGATGCAGGGCTCCATCCCATGACCCTAAGATCATGACCTGAGCCGAAGGCAGAGGCTTTACCCCACTGAGCCACCCAGGCACCCCCCAACAGTGCTATTTTTAAAATGGGGGAAAAAATACTTCAAAGAGGTGTGAATATGTTAACTATATGTTATGTACCTGAAAACAGTGACTTATTACTGATCCTTGAAATACTTCTATCTACATTTCCTCTCAACTGCTTAACAGCAACTTTGTTTTTAGGTAATCTGCAGCCAACCTGGGGCTAGAACTTACAACCCCAAGATCAAGAGTCACATGTCTTATGGACTGACCCAGCCAAGTGCCCCTCAACAGCAACTTTAAAGCAAAACAAACTACCCCGTAAGATCTAATAGTCGAAAATATATAAAATAATTACTGCAAAATTTCTAGGAATCCTGATAATTCCAGTTCTAGTGTTTTGATAAAATTAGAACATAAGACTTTTTAAACACTACTAGTAAGTGAAAAATAAATACCTTTGTCAATTGCTATTAATTACAACTTCTCTTATTTCTGGGAAAGGTGAAAGGCAACAGGACTACTTGTCCCGTAGGATTTCAACACAACACATTTCAACTGAATTCATTAAATTAGCCTTACAGGTTGTCTTCCTAACAAGTGGGACACTGTTCCTTAGGTTTGAAATGTAAGTTAAAGACTAGATATGCTACAATTCTATACCTGTGTAGGGGTGAGTTTAAGGGAAGGGATTCTTGGGGAGAGTTATAAATTGGAAGTGTAAGAAAGCTCTCAAAGTAAGTCTGAAGTCAAACAATATACCCATATTTTTGGAAAGCATGATCCAATAGAAATATAATGAAAGGCACATGTAATTTTAAACTGTTTTAGTAATCATTTTGAAGAGTAAAAACAAACATGAAATTAATAATCCAAAAATCTTCAATATGTAATCATCATGAAACTTACTGAGATGTTTTACTTTTTTTTCTTACCGAGTCTGTGGAATCCAGTGTATTTTAAACTTACAACACACCTCAGTTTGGAGCAGTCCCATTTCAAGTGCTCTCTGGTCACATGTGGCTACCGCACTGCAGTACACACGTCTGAAGAACCAGAATCTGAGTCAAGGAGTGAGGAGGAAAGTTGGGTACAGATTTTGCAAAGGTAGCTTATGTGATTAATTTAATGAGCTTCAAGGGTTTAGCTTTTGAGCCCACATTGAAGTTTTTTTTCTAAATTTCAGACCATTCTAAGCATTTAGTACAGCACTGGTGTTATCAATAAACACAGTGAGATTCTGAATGGTCCTGTTACAGACTGAATTGTGTGCCCTCTCCCTCCCCCATTCATGCTGAAGCATTAACCCCCAGTACTTTAGACTGTGACTGTATTTGGTGGCAGGATCTTTAAAGAGGTGATTAAATACAGATAAAGGTGTTAGGGTAATCCAACATGACTGGTATCTTTATAAGAAGAAACAGATTGTCCGCATTGAGAGACACCAGGGGTTCACACTCAGGGAGAGAAGAGATCATGTGAAGACACAATGAAAAAGTAGCTATCTGCAAGCCAAGGGGAGAGGCCTCAGAAGACACCAAATCTCAGTACCTTGATTTTGGATTTTCAGCCTCCAGAATTCAGAGAAAAGAAATATCTACTGTTTAAACCACCCAGTTAGGGCACCTGGGTGGCTCAGTCTGTTAAGCGGATGCCTTCAGCTCAGGTCATGATCCCAGGGTCCTGGGATCTAGCTCCATATCAGGCTCCCTGCTCAGTGGGAAGGCTGCTTCTCCCTCTCCCTCTCTGCCTCTCTCTCTCTGTGTCAAATAAATAAATAACATCTTTTAAAAAATAAAATAAAATAAAATAAACTACCCAGTTTGTGTTACTTTGTTATGGCAGTCACAGGAAACTAATACAGAACTCCTTGGTAGGAATGGAAAGATTATCTCCGTCTGAGGATATAAAGAATTTTACTGGCTTGCTTTTGCTCTTTCCTCAATGGAAAAGAAATTGCTTTCTAACTTGAGAATTTTATTATTGTTGTTATTCTTACCTTAGAAAAGAGAAATGATAGCTTAAAAATTAGAAAGGTAGATTATATTGCTATCTTAATAAGTTGATAGGAAATATCTCTGGAACACAAATAGTAAAAAAATGTTGTCTAAAAACACTATATAATGTTATGTCTGAATTTATCCATCTCTATTTTCCCTTGGAATTTACTTACACAAGAAACTGAGTTATTTGTTCATTAAGTGTCCAGAGTATGGATTTTGCTGATTGCACCTCATGCTGTCATTTAATACATTGCTTTGTCTTTCCTGTATTTCTCATATTTTCTGTAAATTGATTAACAGATCTAGAAGTTGATCAGATTCAGATTCAAAGGACTATATCACAGGTGATGTTGTATTTCTACCAGAACTCACACAAAGTTCAGTCATTTCTCTTTTTGTGATGTTTAAAGCCATTGATTTTTGCTTAAATCCATTAATTAATATAGAGTTGCCAGATGGTGTTATTCTAATTGTCATTCCTTTTTATTTGTTTGTTCAGTTATTTCTATGAAGAGAAACTTTCCTTCATCAGCCATGTGGTTGTCCATTTGTTGTCCTTTCTTAATGGAAAGGCAGAAAATTTGTTTAATTCTTTCCCTTTATTCATTAATTTTCAGAATATTGAGTTGATTCCCTAATACCCTTCATAGGTGACCAATGATGGTATTTGATTAGTACCATTATACATCCATAGATTTAAACTTATTTAACGTAAGTAATACAAGTGATGTTCAGATTGGCTCATGGTAGATTATGCTTTAAAGTTATGGAATTCAATAAATGAAATCAGTTTAAATTTTACTAAGATGCTACTTGAGAATGTGCTAAAAGACAGCTGAAACTCAATATTTATTTTACTCAAATGAAATGGGCTTATGCATTTAAGTGTTGGCACATCCCTAATTTTAGTCGGGGTTTCATGCTGAGAAGCCCTCTGTTTATACAATTTCAAAGAAATGGGAGGCATTGCAATTTTTTTCTTACCCTCTAATTACTGTTGTATAATCATATTTAAATGTCATCAAAATCTCTCAACACAGCACCTTACCCGTGTAGTAAGAAAAATGTCTGGAAATGTATGAGTTTGAGAAGACTCAGAAATCGCCAGTCATGCAGACAAGTGTTGGCACTTGATCAAGCCGTGCACGAAATGGAACATGTTGGTGAATAGGCATTACTAATTTCACCAGCAAAATACTAAAACTTCTATCTTGGGGTATGTGTCAGTGAAACTGGTAATTTTTAAAGAAAAATTATACTCATTGCGTAGCCCAGAGGCTCCTATGGCAGGATCGATTAATTGTTTTTGTGAAGAAGTTTTGAAGAAGTTTGAATTTAAGTGAACATAAGGAAATATTCTTTTCTAAGCAAACTATCAACTAGAGCTACTTATTTTTGTGTTTTTGAAAAATTGGCAAGCATTGGATGAGGCAATAGATCATCCAAAATAGATAACATTTTAATATATTTGAAGACACTTGCTGAAATTGTAAAGAAAAAAGAGCCTGTAGACGTGGTCAGATCGTATTATAAAACACTAACTAGAAAAATGCATTATCTTACAGGGGTCATTTTCCTCTGTCTTTTTTTTTTTTTTTAAAGATTTTATTTCTTTATTTGACACAGAGAGGGAGAGATCACAAGTATGCAGAGAGGCAGAGAGAGAGGAGGAAGCAGGCTCCCTGCTGAGCAGAGAGCCCGATATGGGCCTCCATCCCAGGACCCTGAGATCGTGACCTGAGCCGAAAGCAGAGGCTTTAACCCACTGAGCCACCCAGGCGCCCCATTTTCCTCTGTCTTTACTGTGCTAACTAGTTTGTGAACTGGATTACCATAGTACAAAGAATGGCTTATTTTCCTTTTCTCATATGCTTCCGGATATTTTAAAAAGCATAAATTATTGGGACACCTGGATGTCTCAGTCGGTTAAGTGCTGCCTTGGGCTCAGGTCACAGTCCCAGGATCCTGGGATCTAGTCCCAGGTTGGGTTCCTTGCTCGGCCAGGAGCCTGTTTCTCTCTCTGCCTGCTGCTCCCCTTGCTTGTGCTCTCTCTCTCTCTTTCCCTTTCTGTCAAATAAATTTAAAAAATAAAATCTTTAAAAAGCATGAGTTATTGCTAAGAATTTTGAAAAATTTTAAAAATGAGAATTTTAACTTTTTTTTTACTTTATTGGTATATAGCTTCTAAATTTAAAATTCTATGCAGTCTAGAAGGGAAACATCAGAATTCCAATGATGAATTTACTTAAAACAAACCAAAAATATGCAAATAGTAGAGTTTCTTCTGAGCAATAATGAAAGTTATTATTCAAATCTCTTGAGAAAATCTACATTTTTTAGCATTCTTACACAGAGCACAAAGATTTTTTTCATGCTTAATGCTTAGTGAACAAAGAAGAACTTAATATACAATCAGGAAAAAATATAGTCATGGTAATATCAAATGAAGACTATTTTTTCTGAAGCATTTCTGCCATAATTTGAGACTTAAAACACAAAATAAGCATTTTTTTTTGAGAAAATGCAGGATTTTTTTTTGTTTGTTTAGATCAAGAAGACTTGTTAAGGAATGCCTGGGTGGCTCAGTGGGCTAAGCGTCTCCCTTTGGCTCAGGTCATGATCCGAGAGTCCTGGGTTTGAGCTCTGCATTGGGCTCCTTGCTCAGCGGGAAGCCTGCTGCTCCTACCTCCCACCAACACCCTGCCCCCCCCCCCCGCTTGTGCTCTCTGATAAATTAATAAAATCTTTAAAAATATATATTAAAAAAAAGTCTTGTTAAAACTGGTTGTTTGTAAAGCATGTTTCCTCCAGACTTTCTTACAGTTCTGAATTCCACTTTTGTTATCAAAAGTATATTTGCAATAAATACATATTTCATATATATAAATTTACATATAAAAATTAATAATAGAGCACGTGTTCATATTTATGCCTAATTTGATACATATTTTAATACATAAATATATTTTATAGTGATATGTATTTAATATAAATATATATCTTACATATATTATAAAATCAGGCATAAATATGAATATGTGCTATTTTTAATGTTAAAACTTTTATTTTTTTATTTATTTTAAAGATTTTATTTATTTATTTGACACGGAGAGAAAGATCACAAGTAGACAGAGAGGTAGGTAGAGAGAAGGGGGGAAGTAGGCTCCCTGCTGAGCAGAGACCCCTGGTGCGGGGCTCAATCCCAGGACCCTGAGATCATGACCTGAGCCAAAGGCAGAGGCTTTAACCCACTGAGCCACCCAAGCGCCTCTAATATTAAAACTATTAAACAAAATTTCCCTATTTTCAATTTTGTCACCTCACTTATTTGCTCCTTGAAGTCTTTGGAAAATATGGTATCTTTCAAATCCTTCCTAAGATTATAGAAAACAATGGTTGAATGAGGTTTTAGATTTGGTTAAATGAGGGTAGTTTGACCAAAAGTTGATTTTTCTAAAGATTCTTTGTGTGAAAATCGTTAATTTGGTTTTACCACTCATTAATTTTTCATAACATGTAGTTAGAACAATAATCGTCAGGCGCATCTGACCTGATAAAGCAGAATCAGGCAGAATAAAGATTACTGACATTTCTTTCTTTTTTGTTCTTTTATAGATCTTATTGGTGAGACTTGTGATTCTAATGTTATTTCCTAGTGAACGTGTAAGAACAAAGTAGTGATTAGGCACGTAGGTGTTGGAGCCATGATCCAGCTGCGCCACGTGCAAACTTTTTATAATATTAAGTGCACTCCTTTATCTGTCTGAGCCTCAGTGTTCTCATGTGTAAAGCTGAGAATAGAAGGAGTGACAGCTACTAGGTATGTCTGCTATTATTTTTTTACTAGTATCTGCACTTTTTGGTTCAACATTGAGTAATCTACCTTAGATACTCTGCTGGTACCCTGAAATCATTTGCAATATGTTTTAATTAAGATGCTTTAGATAAAGATTCCTTTTTAAAGGACAAATTTCTACTTAACAATCTGCCATACTTCATTTTTTATTTTAGCAAACATTTGTTGAACACCTAATATGTTCTAGGGAAAGGACTACAATCTAGAAACATTTCATATGTGAATATACTGCATGCTTAGAATCTGCTCTGGTGGGAAAATCACAAGTCAGAAAAAAATACCAGTACTACTACTAATAATCTATAATGTCATTTTTTAAAATGTCAAATAAATTTAATTATCATATCGCCTTGATTACAGACATTAGATGAAAAACAATCAAATATTATAAAAAACAATGCTTGTGTATCTTTTAAATTTATATGTCAAGTTTACATTTTATTAGCATTTTAATAAATAGCAGGAAAAAAAAATACAGAAGATGCATATTCGGGTTATCTAGTGTCAGATTATAAGCCACCTGAAAACTCAGTGGTATAAAACAACAATAATTTATTTTTAAAGTTTTATTGATGTGTAATCGATGTACAATAAACTACATATAGTTAAAGGACACAATTTGATACACACACATATTGTACACACCTGCAAAACCATCACCAGAATCAAGATAATGATCATATCTGTGATGATTCTGTGGGTCAGGGATTAGAGCAGACACAGCAGGGACAGCTTGTCTCTCTGATACATGTTTGTGGCCACCAGCTGGGGTTGCTTGAATAGCTGGAGACTACCGGGTTAGCTAGATTGGGGCCATATGTCTGGGATCTTCATTCTTCTTCACGAGGTGTTTGCTAGGATTAGAAGGCCTAAGATGGTTCCTTGACACCGGTCTTGGTGCCTGGCTGGGATGTCTGGAACAGCAGACACCTACCAGATACTCTCTGCGCTCAATGACTGTCTCAGGAGAGTCAGACTTACTACATGGCTGCTGACTTCTCCCAGAGGTGGGGTTTCAAGAGAGTGTTCCAAGGGACAGGAAGTAGAAGCTGCCAGTCTCTTATAGCCTAGTCTCAGAAACTGGCACAACTCACTTCCGCTATACTTGTATTGGTCAAAATAGTCACAAAGCCCATCCAGACTCTAGGAATGAAGGACGTGAACACCACCTCTCTCGGTGGGTCGGAGCAGTGTCAAATTTTGACCATCTCTAAATCACTACAATACATGTTGAATATGCTATATTCCTGATTAAAAGAAGATTTCCAACTGAAAACATGAATAAACTATTTGGGGGGGATTATAAGGACAATGGTAGGAGAAGGAGGTGGAAGAAATTCCATCAGCTCCTCTGTCTTCATTGCTCTTTATGAAGCAATGTTCTTCAAATAATCTAGAGCTGTTAATGCCCTGATATGTTATAAATGGGTGCATTTGGATATAAATACATATGATCAAGTAACATGGTAAATACTATTTTTATTATAAAATATTGTGTCATTTAATATTTAGTATATTTTAGCTATATAAATTATTATCAAGATTCAAAAATCATTGAGACATAATCAATTAAGTAAAACCATTTGAGATGGACACATCAGATTTTGTTTATGTTATCTTCTTCCGGCATTACGCTCTTGAGAATCTACTGTACTTTATTTCCCTTTGTAAGAATTCCATTCTTTCTTTTTAAAGGGGCATTGGCATAAGGGGTGGAGAGAATTACAGCTCTACAAATGGATGTGTTTTATTTTATTTTTAAAGATTTTATTTATTTGACAGAGAGAGAGAGAGATCACAAGTAGGCTGAGAGGCAGGCAGAGAGAGAGGAGGAAGCAGGCTCCCTGCTGAGCAGGGAGCCGGATGCAGGCCTCAATCCCAGGACCCTGAGATCATAACCTGAGCCGAAGGCAGAGGCTTTAACCCACAGAGCCACCCAGCTACCCGGATGTGTTTTATTTTAACAAGCTTTACTAGAGATCATTTCAAATAGATGGTTTTATATATTCTGAATAAATATAATATTCTATAAGGATAGCGTGTTGAAGAAGTGTCATTAAGCCATATATATTAAAAAATAAAGATATATATGTTTCTTATATGTTCAGCCAGTATGTGAAATGTGTACATCTCGCATAAAAACTAGCAACCAAAATTTTAGTTAGAGAAGTATACCAACTAAACTGCTGCAGGAGAAAATTTTGATTGATTTTGAAGTTTGAGAAACACAAGGGAAAGCTAGTGTGTAAATAGAGTTTGCCCATGGAAAGGGGGCACCTGATTCATTGAAGGGGGAGTAAATGAACGTTTTAATCATTATTTGTAATATTTCTGTTAACAGGGAAGTGGCCATACTTGGAAAGAAAGAACGACCTTGTGTCATCCTTTTTGGTTCCTCTCAACCACAGCTCATCTCAAGTAATAGTTCAGTGGTTTTTAAGTTTCTCACCATATCTTTATTGCTAAAACATTTCCTCTTTTGACTGAAGCACACAGGCATGAGAAGAAGCAAGATAGAATCTGTTGGCGTGCACACGTGCTCACCTCCATGTATTCCCCAATCAGAGAGATTACAAAGAACCATTAAAAGTGTTAGTCATTTGGAATACTAGAGTTAGAGCAGTGACCAGGTGGTAAAAAGTTTTGATCATCAGATAAATCTGCTTACAGAAGCAGATAGTGTCTGTTGAGGAATAGAGTTTAAGGCAGTGACATTCCTTGGGAGAATGGAGGTAGAACCCAAAGCAAAGCAATGAAAGCAACATGTTTCCTTTGGTTTGAGTATTTTTTTATATTTGCTTACAGGATGTTTAAAACATATTTCATGTCTGTTTTTTAAGAGTTTGATAGCAAGGTTTTTTTTTTTTTCTTTTCTTAATCAGTTTCTTTGCAGAGTTATACCACTTCCAAGAAGTTAGGGGATCATGTAACCAGTGTGAAAAGCAATTAAAATTAATTACTGTATAAAGGATAGATAAGGTTAAAGTATGTACCCACCCACCAACATTCCAGACCTCTGGTAGATGTCTGTGTGTGCAGAGTGAAAAATAAGTGTTTGACATTTGTGGTATTAATTGATTAGTATTAGAAGAAATAGCAGTGACTCCTGGTGGATAGTAAATAAAGCTAGAGAAGAGAGAGACTCAAAAGTATTCCAGTGTCACCCAGGCTTACGTCCTAGTGTTTCCAACATGGGTGTTCAAAATGAAGCTTTTCTTCATTGAAGAATTGTTCTTGAAGAATTGTTCTTGAAGAATTGTTCAATGAAGCTTGTTCTTTCGCAACAAAACCCTCCCAGATGACATCAGAAAAGAGTGGTTTTATCTGTGGAATTTGGTGCAGAACCAGTTTCTCTCAAATTGTTATCAATATTATTGAGAGTCTTCTGTGTACAAGCTGTTATGCTAGATTTTCAGGATTAGGATCATTAAGAGACCAAGTTTCCTGTCCCTAAGGAATACAAGGGCTACAAACAAGACTTGTAAATAGATTGTGAAATACAACAGAAAGCCATCTGGAAAGAAAAGAAAAAAGTAGTAGGTGCATATCTTAGAAGATTTAAATGCTAAAAACAATTAAAATAAAAATATGAAAAAGAAGTACCAGAAGAGTTTAAGGCAGCATTTCTAACTATCAGAATGGGAAAGACCCTACTCCAATGGTAATAAATTTGACTGTGAAATTCTAAGCAAAATCAAAAGATAAATGACAAACTGGGAAAAATATTTACTGTTTATATTTACTTTATTTATTTATTTAAATTAAGATTTATTTATGTATCTATTTGACAGAGAGAGAGAGACACACAGGGAGAGAGGGAACACAAGCAGGGGGAGTGGGAGAGGGAAGCAGGCTTCCCAGCACCCTGGGATCATGACCTGAGCCGAAGGCAGACGCTTAAGGACTGAGCCACCCAAGCGCCCCCCTCATTTATTTTTTTAAAGTAAGCCCTACACCCAATATGGGACTTGAAGTTATGATCCTGAGATCAAAAGTCACATGCACTACCAACTGAGCCAGCCAGGCACCCCTTGACTGCTTCTATTATAAATAAAGGGTTAAATTCCTGGGTGCCTGGGTGGCTCAGTGAGTTAAAGCCTCTGCCTTCAGCTCAGGTCATGATCCCAGGGTCCTGGGGTCAAGGCCCGCATCGGGCTTCCTCCTCTCTCTCTACCTGCCTCTCTGCCTACTTGTGATCTCTCTCTCTCTCTCTCTCTCTCTCTCTCTCTGTGTCAAATAAATAAATAAAATCTTAAAAAAAAAGGGTTAAATTCCTGGAAAAATGTTTTAAAGTTTATTGAAAAACCAACATCCCAATAGAATCTGAGCAAGGGACAGGGACTGTTCACTTAAGAGAAAATATAAATGGCTCTAAAATATATTACAGGGCACCTGGGTGGCTCAGTGGGTTAAAGCCACTGCCTTCGGCTCAGGTCATGATCCCGGGGTCCTGGGATCGAGGCCCACATCGGGCTCTCTGCTCAGCGGGGAGCCTGCTTCCTCCTCTCTCCTCTCTCTCTGCCTGCCTCTCTGCCTACTTGTAATCTTCTCTGTGTCAAATAAATGAATAAAATCTTTAAAATATATATATATATATATTACAACATGTTCAACTTCATTTATAAAAATGGAACTGCAGATTGAAATTAGATCATTTCCTGCTTATTAGATTTAACAAAAATCAACAAGTCTGATAACACAGTGTTAGCAAGGGTGTGGGAGAACAGTGACTTTCATATATTATTGCTAGATGTGTAAGTTACTAAAATCTCTGCAGGTAACAATTTTGAAATATCTATCAACACTGTAACTGCATATCCTCTTATATCTAGCAATTCTACCTTTCGGGACTCGCCCACAGATACACGCACACAAGCAAAATTACATGTGTACCTTATAATTAACTGCAGCATTATCTGTAATAGCAAAAGAGGGGCAAGAGAAAAAACAACCTGAATGTCCATCAGTAGAGGTTGGATTATATAAATTAGAGTACATCAGTATGATGGACTGCTATGTGCTTTTGGTTATTTATTGCTATTTTCAAACCACACTAAACATAGGGGCTTAAAACAATAGCAGTCATTGACTTTTTCTCAAAATTCTGTGGGCGACCAGGCTTAGCTAAGAAGTTCTGTTCTAGGTGATGTCTTTTGGGGTTGCAGTTATCTAGAGATTCAGTGAGGCAGGAATGTCTGAGATGGCTCAGTCACATGGCTGGTCGTTGGTACAGGCCGTTGGATGGAAAATCAGCCGGGATTGTTGACCATAGTGTGTTAGCATAAGCTCTCATCTACGTGGCCTCTCCTCACAGCTTGGTGTTCTTCCAGGGTGATGGCTAACTTCCAGAAGGGAGTGTTCCCAGGGCATAAAGCTGCAGATTACTTAAGCCCCAGCCTCGAAAGTTCTACAACAACACTTCTACCTCATTCAATAGACAAAATAAGTTACAAGGGCAGCCCAGATGCAAGGGGAGGGAAATAGACTCCATCTCTTTAAGCAGAAGAGGGGCAAAGAATTTGTGACCATCTCTAGTCTACCAAACCATGCATCCGTAAAATAGAAAGAGGTAATACTTTACATACTGACTCAGAATAATTTCTGGCATCCATTGTTAAGTGATGGGTATCTAACAGTGTGTGCATAATATGATAGTATCTATGTATACAAAAAATGTGGGTGGGGGAGAACATATTTAATTGCTTTCATGTGCTAGAGATTGTCTTTAGAGAAATACACAAGAAACTGGGTATCTAGTTCCAGGAGTGGAAAAACGTTCACTGGGTTTCTCATTATACCTTTCAAATTTTGTACAGTATGAATGTATTACCTATTTTAAAAAGTTAACCCATAAATATTATAAGCATTACAGGCTACATTTTCTGAGCTAGGAATTAAAATATATTTAGTAGAGAGCAGGAAATATGAAATCTACCCCTAAAAAGTATCAATTTTGATAGTGATTATATTCGTCATTACGACCAGAGCTTAGGAAAGAGAGGACTGACTGCCTGTATCAGGAGAAAATGACCCAGGGTGGCCATACAAAGAAGTGGCTTTTATACTAGGGCTGGAAGAGTGAAAAGACAGCCTGCAAGGGGCGCCTGGATGGCCCAGTTGGTTGAGCCTCTGACTTTTGGTTTCACCTTAGGTCATGATCTGGGGTCCTGAGATCGAGCCCCACACTGGGCTCCATGCTCAGTGGGGAGTCTGCTTGCGATTCTCTCTCCTTCTCCCTCTGCCCCTCCCCCCACCCCTGTTCTCTCTCAAATAAATAAATAAATCTTAAAAAAAAAGAAAAGAAAGGGATAGCCGCAAATATTGGTGAGCTGCAATAAGGAGAAATCGAGAAGGGTCAAGCCTGATGGCTTCTATTTTTTATGTGAAAGATGAGGCAAGGGCGCCTGGGTGGCTCAGTGGGTTAAAGCCTCTGTCTTCGGCTCAGGTCATGATCTCAGGTTCCTGGGATCGAGGCCCACATCGGGCTCTCTGCTCAGCAGGGAGCCTGCTTCCTCCTCTCTCTCTGCCTCTCTCTGCCTACCTCTCTGCCTACTTGTTATCTCTCTCTCTCTCTGTCAAATAAATAAATAAAAATCTTTAAAAAAAAAAAAAGATGAGGCAAGGTCATATCTTGATGTGAGTTTTGGGGATAAGAAGGAAGAGTTAAAGAGAATGAAAAGTCTGGCAGCATTTTTGTCAGAAATGAGTAAGAGAAGTAGGAACAAGTAGAATAGCTAGGTTAAAAAATATGAGTTTGCAACGCTCCCCTCAACACAATGATGAGATTTTTCTCTGTCAACTCAGATACAGATAAAATATCATGAAGTGATCTAATATCAAGGATCGAGAGGACAAGATGTGGGAGAAGAACAAAAGAATGTGGAATGTGGTGTGAGAGATTTAAGGTTATGGACAATGCGATACTGGACAGGAATCCAGAAGAAATGGGAAATGTTGGAAAATCCGCAGGACTCCTGAGGACTCCGTGGGTAGTAGTAATGGAAGCAAGGGCAGTAAAGCTAGACAAGTCATAGAAGATAATTTGATGACGGGTTTAAAGTCGAAAATTTCAAACACAGTACAATGCTGGATGAAGATACAATCCAAGGAATAAATGACCATGGGGTTCTGCTTCTGGTATTGGTCGCTAGAAATGTATTGGCCATGTTTCACTTGGGGGCATTACTTTTTGACAGGTAAGTATAAATTGATTAAGTCCACCTACCACACTGGGACATGGTTCTAGTGACCGTATTTTATCAACCCAGCTAAAAACACGTGGTTTACAGATGGTCCCTACTTCTTGGTAACTTGTTAAGTCTGTATATGAAAAGACAACACAATGTAGAACATAAATAATATTTTGGGACCATGTTAGGAAATTCAGGAGTCACAATTTATGTCGACACTATAGAAATAACTTTAAAAATGACAAATGATGATGCAAAAAATTAAATACTTTCAAACATATTTAAAATACAACAATGCTGAATTAGGCTGTAAACTTCTTGAGAGAAGAGACCATTGTTTCCACTCAGGGCATGCCAATATTCCTTCTGCATCCTTGTTCCCCTCGAGCTCTACCCATGCTTGGAACAGTGCAGGTCAACAGTAAGAGATAAATAATACTTCTGGTTTAAGTTGCTGGTTGGTGATTTTATTTGTATCTTTTGGGGAGTTGGATCCCAGCTAGAATAATCGCCCCCACCTACCCCCCCCAAGGATGGGTGTGTTCTTTCTTGTTCTACTCCTGAAGAACAGGCAACTTCCCTGCTTAGATTCCAAATTCCTTAGGAAAACAGAAGCTGCAACAAACCCACACCAGTAACTTCCACTCACATGTCAGTTTTAAAACAACTTGGGAAAGGTCAGCCTATTTGACTTCCTTCTATTGTTGAATTTACCCAGTTCCTGATTATATTACAGTGTGGTGGTGATTTTTAAAGGCGATTCCTTTATCTGTTTTGGTTTTCTAAGCAACATAAATTAGCCAGGAGCTTTCTTTTCACCCTGAATACTATTTGCCTTGGGAAAAGATTAGCTGTGATAAGAGCCTTTATCTTTAGTGGCCTTTGCAAGAACATCTATGGCACTTGAGTGGAAACCCGGTCAAGAGATGGAGTAGAGGGGAGCCAAGGAAAGCACGCCAGTGACACGGAGAGGTCATTGGTGTGTACTGAATCTCAGTTAGAAGGCCAAGGGCACTCCTTGGTAGACGAAGGACTAAAATTTAGACTTACTGGAAATTGGGGGTTTAGTGCTCTATGGTTTCGTTTTACTTTTATTTCTGTTGCTTTGAAGTTACTAGTGTTGCCCCAGTCATCTGAAAATACATATTTACACCATGTAATGGTTGACGTGAATGCGGCCTGTACAAAATTGTTCCTAAGGAAGATTTTTAGCCTGTCTTCTGCAAAATTCAGAATGAAGTATCACTTTCATATTTTTCATTTTATCATTTGTTTTTTTACTTTTAACTACCAGTACTAGTCTACAATTTTCTCTAGTTCTCTATGTAGTAATCTCTACATTTTTAGTTCATTTTTAAATGCTGCACAGACAGTATCTGGTAATTAAAGTGAAATTCAATGTATTCAACATGAAGAAGGAGTTGAATATCAAAGGTACCTTTGCAAAACAAAAAAGTAGGGTAGGAGTAGTCTGGGAGGGGAGGACACTGGTCTAGACATGTTTAGAGCATAATTTCTTGCTCGGATGACTCGAATGTGTTCCACGAGCAAGCAAGCTTTTAGACTTGCAATAATTCTACTTACCAGAAGAATGTTCTGAAGGCAATGAGGTATATGTGACCATCAGTGTTTAGAAAGTTGGCTACCAAACAAGTAAGCTCAATGTAGGGATGAGTCGGGCAAAAGGGTGGTTAAGAGCCCAGATCCTGCTCTGTTGACTTCCAGTAGTGTGACTTTGGGCCATTTACTTAACCTCTCTGTACCTCACGTTCCTCACCTATAAAATGAGAATAACAGAACTACCTCTTAGAGTTGGTGTGAGGATTAAATGAAGTAATTACATGCAGTATCATGAGCAGGGCCTGGTACATAGTCAGCAGTCAGGCATCCCAGAGAATATTCTACCTAGTTTTTAAATTAGATGTAGATTTCGGGTAAGTCATTAAATGGTGGATGTTTTAAAACAATGTCCTTTTCTAGAGGTGGAAAAGTAGAGGAAGACCAAAGAGTCTTGAATCCTATGAAGGGAATTGTGGAAGAGGAGAGTGTTAATTAGCATTTGGTTGACAACAATAAGGAAATGGGCTTAATTTATAGCAGGAAAAGCTACGCTCTGAGTTTGTAGATTTCCTGGCACATTGCACTGTAAGATACTATTGATCTGGGAAATACAAAGAAAGGAAAAGCTACTTGATGTCAGTCAACATGGTTTTAATAAACTTTGAAGCATCCCTGTGTCCTTTTGGTTCGATATGAAGTATACTGATTTGACATAAATATGCTACTACTTAAAGGAAGAGAACTGGATTCTAACACTAATAGGACCACCTAACAGGGAGAATCATTTCATCAAGGGTTTCTTGTTAATGATTCAGTCACTAAACTCCCTTATTTGGATTCCAAGACCAATGATCCTTGCAGGGAAGGCCACTCCAGAGCACAAGGTATTTATGGTGATGTTTAAGCCCTAAGAATATTCCATATGAATTACAATGGAAAGCAACAGTATTTGACCTCTAGTAAGCCATTTAAATTTGTTAGCAACTCAATTTAAAACACTGTAAAGATATCTTCTCCCATTCCCTCTGTTGTCTTTTGGTTTTGTCAACTGTTTCCTTTGCTATGCAAATGTCTTATCAGATAAAGGGGTAGTATCCAAAATCCATAAAGGACTTATCAAACTCAACACCCAAAGAACAAATAATCCAATCAAGAAATGGGCAGAAGACAGAACAGACATTTCTCCCAAGAAGACATACAAATGGCCAACATACACAATAAAAAATGCTCCACATCATTTGGCATCAGGGAAATACAAATCAAAACTACATGAGATGGTTTTGAGATACCACCTCACACCAGTCAGAATGGCTAAAATTATCAGTCAGGAAATGATAGATGTTGGCCAGGATGCGGAGAAAGGGGAACCCTCTTATGCTGTTGGCGGGAATGCAAACTGATGCAGCCACTCTGGAAAACAGTATGGAGGTTCCTCAAAAAGTTAAAAATAGAGCTACTCTATGACCCAGCAGTTGCACTACTGGGTATTTACCTCGAAGATACAAATGTAGTGATCCTGCACCCCAATGTTTATAGCAACAATGTCCACAACAACCAAACTACAGAAAGAGCCCAGATGTCCACTGACAGATGAATGGATAAAGAAGGTGGGGTATCTATATCCAATGGCATACTACTCAGCTGTCAAAAGATGAAATCTTGCCTTTTGTAATGACATGGTTAGAACTAGAAGGTATTATGCTTAAGTAAAATCAGCCACTCAGAGAAAGACAATTATCATATGATATTGCTGAAATGTGGAATTTAAGAAACCAAAACAGAGGATCATAAGGGAAGGGAGGGAAAAATAAAACAAGACAAAATCAGAGAGGGAGAAAACCACAGAAGACTCTTAACCATAGGAAACCAACTGAGGGTTGCTGAAGGGGAGGGGAGTTGGGAGATGGGATTACTGGATGATGGACATTAAGGAGGGCACATGATGTAACGAGCAGTGGCTAATACCTAAGACTGATGAATCACTGACCTCTACTTCTGAAACCAATAATACATTAGATGTTAATTAATTTAATTTATATAAAAATAAAAAATTAAAAAGAAAAAAATCACTGTGTTGATTGGCTCTATGACATGCTATATGAGTTACAGGATTTTGATTTTTGTGGGGGGTCATAAAGTTTTAAAACTCATTATTTTTTTTTATATTTACTATTTCATTTTCTTAAAAGTACCACACTAACTTAAATTCAAAATACTTTTAAACCAAATTTAGTCCAGAACATATGTTAAAAAAAATTGGTAAAGATGATATTTAAAAAGCAAGTGTGAGGAAAATTTAAAGAAAAATTGGAGTACCACACTGACATCATAATTAAATTTTGGCTCAAAGGGATTTTAAAGATCATTTAATTTTCCCACCCCTCATCCTATTACACACAGGCTGCCTTTGCTCAACCGTGATGTGAACCATGTTTCTGAAAGTTGTGCGATAGGGAAACTATGTGGCCCTAAGTGGCATCCTGCTGACAAATGGGAAAATGGAAAGTAGAGGAACTTACCAGACTTCTTGAGAGGTTTGGTTCCTTATTGGTTTCTAGAGCTCTTTCCAAACTCCGTAAGGTTGAAATAAAAGTTGACGTGTTAAATCTAAATTCACATTATTACTAGGACACATCATTCAGCTAAAATCAGTAGAGATGACAAAACTGATCTAAATCATTAAAAAGTCATGCTTCACAGGAGGCTGAGTTTTTTGGAAACAGTTGAAACATGCATTCAAAGAAAGGACGTAGGACAGACAAGAGAGCATATTATATTGCTGTTTAAATAGAATAGTGTTAATTCTTTAAAAAACAAACAAACAAAAAGTAGCAGTTTCCCTGAAGTAGAAGGTGGGCAGGGATCACACGGGCGAAGCCCAAGTCTGGAGCCCTTGGGCAGCAGAAAGCTCCAGTGATTTGCCAGGTGCTGTGTTACTCTGCAGTGTTCTTCCTGGTTTTCCATCTCATCATTTTAATTGTACTAGATCATGGTTGAGGGCTCCTCACAGAAGGAGAAATTCTCTGGGGAACCTATAAAATATAGGTGAGAGCTGTCACTGAGGGCCAGCTGAAGGAGCCCTTGGGGGGTAACTAAGAGAGTATGTAGCAGAAGCAGGGGTAAGACGGAGATGTTTCCTTTTGCATCTAACTTAGATGGTATGTCTCTCCTATCCTTTGGATTTCAAAGTAGGTAGAAGCTTATGTGAATAGAAACTTGCAGCTTTATTTATTTTTTTTTATTTATTTATTATTTTTTTTATTTTCTATCCTGGTAGGGATAGAATGACTCATTCTATGGGCATTGTGATCCAACCTCCTTCCATTAGCCCTTGACAGGCAGGATGTGTCCCCTACTTCTTTGGCATTCCTCACAACGCAGAGCGCTATGATGGGGTAACACAGAGTTGTATTAAATTTGTCCCAGATTATGAAAGTAAGAGAAAGGGAGAAAAGGATCCCTGGTTTTCTTGGTTGCTGTTTATCCTTGCAAATACACCATGTATGTGCCCTCGTTTGTCCAAGCTTGTTAATTGGGTGTGAGCCCTGTATGTTCATTCGCCTCCACAAAGGCTTCCTATAAATCACAACCTGTTCCAGTACCAAAAAACCCCACAGAAACACATACAAAAAAACAAACCCAAACAAAAAAGCCCCCAGTTAGCTGGCATTGAAAGTGCTGGCAGACAGAAGCCGTAATCTGTTGGTAATTTTCTGAAGTTTCTGCGTTGATTACTATTTGGGCAGTGTCCACATCACTGATGAGGGGTTCACACATTCACAGCTGCCCCGGGAGCAAGACAACATCTGCACAAAAGCGGACCAGGATTATTCAGACAATGAAAAGAGCTGCTGACTGCTAATGCTATTGTCAGTGATCTTCTACAAGAATTTCAATTAAATGAAAATCAAATGCCGGTCCTCAGAGGCCATATGGTGTGGTAAAGGAGGGGCTCCCCCCCCCCGCCCCAGTCCAGCCCACGTTCCTGCCCTGGCTCTCTCAGCACCTGGCTGGAAAGACCGCACTCAGCTGACACAAGCCCAGACCCAAGCATGGGTTTTAGGTCAGGAAGAAAGGACCTGCTGCTTCAGTAAGCCAAAGACACCAGAAAAAGTAAAGCTTATTATTATTATTTTTTTTAGATTTTATTTATTTTTTTAATTTGAGAGAGCGAGCACAAGCAGAGTGAGAAGCAGGCAGAAGAAGTGGGAGAAGCAGGCTCCCGGCTGAACAGGGAGCCAGATACGGTGCTGGATACCAGGACCCTGGGATCATGACCAGAGCTGAAGGCAGATGTTTAACGGACTGAGCCACCCAGGCGCCCCAGTAGAGCTCATTTTAGACTGAGACACTGGGAAGGACAGAAGGGAAGGATCAGGCTCAAAAGAAAACTGCTGAGAACAGTGCCAAGAGAGGTAATAGCAACTCATTTTCGGGGCCTATAGTACACCACACACTTGAAAAAAAGAATGTTATTAATGTATTTTTGGAACTTGAAATGAGATGACCATAACTTCATTAATTAGACTTCAATTAATTTATACCATTCAGCAGTTGCAGCCTTGCAATGCCATAAAACAAGCTTTAAGCAGAAAATATAGGTGTGTTCCATTAAGGAAACAGATTCAGAGAGATCGAGGTACCTGGGCCACACAGCTGGTGCACGGCGCCATTTTTCCTTCTTTGCCATTAAAGATTTGAGCCAAGCTTTCCGATGACTCAAGCTGTGCAGGGTAAAGAATTGGAGAGATTCCTATTCTCCATAGTCCGAAATGTTCTCACATGATGATAAAATGCCTCCTCTTCTCCAAGGAACTTGCAGGGAGAGGAGGGCTGAAAAAAGAGGGAGAAGAGGACCAGAAGGAGAAAATCTGAGAGAAGGTAAAGAAGAAAGGGAAAAGGAGAAAAAGAAGCACCAGAAAGTAAGAAATAAAGGGAAGAGCTAAGTGGGGTCATCATCACAGAAGGGATCTGGATGAAGACTCTATTTTCTGAAAAGTCATGAAGGGCACAGAGGCCTGTTTTTTCTGGGTGTGACAACTGCTTCAAAGGGAACTTCACACGGGGGGCAAGTGATGCTGTTACATCAAGGAAATGCAAAATGGACAGTCCATCCTACAGAAAGCATTTTAAAAAAATAATAGATCTACCTTATATATGTATTTTGATAGCTTCAGACTGGTTTGATCATAACGTTGTTATAACCTTTATATCGGATGTATTACAAAGGCATATGTAAACCAAGTGTTTAATAGTAGGGGGCCATAGAAAAATTCTAGGATATTAAACTATTTGCAGAGAAGCAGGGTGAGCGTGACCACCATGAACGTGTGTGTATAATTACCTTCTACCTTTGCCATTATAGTGTGAGATTAGTTGGTCTACTCACAGACAATTGCAAATATGATATGTGAACATGGAATATATGTTACCACTATAATAATTATAACTAACATTTATTAAACTTATTCTTTCTTACCACAGCGTTCCCTAAACAATCTGCTTAAAAATTGCACCTTTAACCTTGTCTCCTCTCACCCCAATATTTTTATGGCTAATCCAAAATTTTATCTTATTTGTTATCATCTGTCTCCCCTCCGAGAATGTAAACTTCCTGGGGCTGGGGTTGCTGATTGGCTCACTGCTAAGTCTCTAGGGCTGGGTTCAGGGCCAGCACACAAGAGGATCTAAGTATCCATTGAATGGATTAGAAACAAGGAATACTATATTTCAAGAAGTATACCTTGTTTAAATTCATTATCTTTCTTGATTGTCCCCATGATTCTAAGATTGGAAGCGCGTCTTCAGAAACTTTGAGTTAAGTTGCCCAAAGTTTCACAGGTAGGAAATACCAGGGTAGGGCTTGAGTCAGGCTTTCTGACTTCAAAATCCTTAAATAACTGCTGTGTGGCATAATAAATAGCTCCTGTGTACATGTGTGTACGTGTGTTTAATCTCTGCACTTAGATTTATACTTAACGAAGTACCCCCTCACTGGAAAACTCCATTGTATTCAACCAAAAGATGATGACAAGACAAAATGGAACAGTGAAAAGATATAAATAAATGTTTAGCTTTCTCTAGTGGCTGCTAAAAAGAGAATTGCTTGTGGGAGTGAAGAAAAAAAACTTGGTGAAATTTTCCTTTTCTGTACATTTTTTCATAATCTGTTACACACAGAAAAATCCAATTTACCATTTTCCCTTAAATTAAACCAAATATGTAGGCATAATCTTTCCTGAGGGTGCCACGCGGCGTGTCTTGCCATCTTAGGGTATTAATCCTGCTCATCACACTCTGCGGAGTAAGAGAAAGTTGGCTTTTCTTTTCTCACCCAGAACAACTATTTCCAGCTCTCTGCTCTGAACTCCTTTCAAAGCAGGGATGCATTACAAATTCTGGAGTCAGAGATGGTGTCCAGCATTCCTAGGCAACCTACTGGAGATCTAAGAATAGAGACATGGAGGCAGGGAAGTGTAAACTGCGGCATGTTTGAATTATGATGATGTTGTCAACAGAATAGTTATTTAAGTCTTACTTTTCTCTTTCCAGTCTCTCAAGCTAAATTTAAACATTTCACGTATGAATTCTGCCCTGAAATTGGAGGAAGCATCATGACATCATGCAGAGCCAGAAGAACTGGATTCAAATCCCACTTCTGTCTCTTGCTTGTTCTGTGACCTTGGATAAATCGGAACTCATTTCCTCAGCTGGGATGGGAAGAACTGGGCCTGCTCTGGCTGCTTCCGTGGCTAGAAGATCTTAATTAGACTGAGCATATGAAGGCCTTTGTAAGCTTCAAAGTGCTTTACAAATGTTAACATTTTACTCGGGAGATTTTTATGACTCAGTGGGTGGAATAAGAAAGAAGAACAGAAGTAATACAGTTTTTATTTATCACCTTATACAATGCTGTAGATACAATTCATTATATTTAAAATTTATGGCCATTTTAAGAAAAAACTCATTTGTCAAAACTAGTCACCATTAAACAAAATAAACCTATTAGAATGTCTTATCTGTGGGAAAGATTTGATTTACACGAGGTAATTTTTTTCTGCAGATGTATTTCTTATTTATTTTTTATTATACTTTTGTTGAATGGATAATACAGTTATATGGTTCAAATACTAGAAGGTTAAAAATATACTCAATAAAAATATCCTTCCTATTTTCCTTCCCAAATTGCCTGGCTCCTATGTCCCTCTAGCAGGTCGCTGTATGAGTGTCTTATATATCATTTTGGACTATCTTTATGAATATGCAATCTTTAGGGTTTTTTGTTTTTTGTTTTTTGTTTTTTGTTTTGCAGGGGCTTCTTTTGGTTTCAGGTGGGACAAGAGGAACTAGGAACGGACTCTCCTAAGCAATGGCATTACGTGTCTGGGATCACACACGGTCTCAGTGGCAGAGCCAGATTAAGACTTAATCTGTTTGACTGCAAAGCTAATATTTCATCCGGTGTATCAGACTGGAGAGGCTGGAGTCAGAGGTCACTGAAAAACAAAGTGAGGGCAGGAGGGAAATGCTAAGAGAAGCAGGAAGTAGGCAGGAATCTATTTTGCGCCTTCCCAGGGAAAAGGCTCCAGTCCAGGAGAGCCTGTGGATAAGCCCAGGTGATGTCGGCTCACAGGCAAACAGGCTCCCAGCCTCACCCCAAGCTGAGGGGCTCCGGGCTTCGGGGTGCATTGCCCAGATAGGAAAGCAGGGCCTCTCTCGATGTCACTATGGCTCATGATGAAGGACCACGATAAGCAGGGTGGAATAAGCCCATCAGACCATGTTCATTCATCTGAAGAGGTGGGTGGAGTGATGCTTCGGGGAGAAATTTTTCTTCCAAGTGAAACCCAGCACACCTGACCCCTTTGCTTAGCATGGTCTGAGACTAGAAAAAAATCCGTGAGTGATCCCCAAAGGTGAGGCTTCCTTGGGGTTGCAGTTTTTAAGTCAACAGAGGGGCAAATTCCCAGAGGAGGGCAGAATAAGAGTTCCAACGTTCATTTTCATCCCTTTGCCAAGGGCATTGGAAACACATGGCCTAATGAATGAGTCACCTCTGAGGTCAGCCTTCAGCTCATCAGCTTGTTCTTGGGGACTTTGAGATTCTGAGATGATATCAGATATTTGTTAGAAAATTCCTGAAACTTGCGAAGATTTGTTTATAAATGGTTGGTCTAGGGTTTTTTTTTTTTTCTTTTTTGAACACCATATTCTTAAACACACACACACACACACACACACACACACACACACACACACACTATCCCTTATAAAACAGCAACGGAACTGGGGGGGTGGGATTTGTTGGTGTCTGACATGGGTGGTTCTTCCCATCTGCCTTCAACCACTCCAAAATAACAAGAAATCTAGTTTGAATTTCAAAAATGTTTCTAAACTTGTGTTTTTGCTGCATTTTGTTATCCTAAAAATTCTTTTAACTTTTCTTAATTTTTTTTCTATGTAATTGTTCCCATGTGCTTCCATCTTCTTAAATCTGAGAAGTAGCACTGAGGAATGTCCATTAGTTGTTCTGTCCCAGAAGAGCCAGTCAGCAGGGGACACCTTGGGCTCACAAAGCCATGGAACTTTGTGTTTTCTCTTTTTTGCTTTCTTTCGTTGATCTTTTGCTGAACTTTATAGTGTGTCCTCATCAAAAAATTGGATGAAGAGAAGATGCAGGAGAAATTCAACTTTATTGTATATGTCAAAACTATTTTAGGATTTGAACAATGAGTTTTGAGTTAGAAATATGCAGAGAGAGAGGGAGAGAGAAATAAATAAATAAATAAGGGAGGGAGGGAGGAAGAGAGAAAGAAAGAGAGAAAGAGTTAAGAAGAGTGCTATATAGTGAGAATTTAAAAGCTTACGATCTCTTAGCAAAACATAAAACTTGAACAGAATCTCAAATATGATTCTTCCTGGTCACTGGATTCTCAATCAAATACCCAATTCAAGTGCAAAGGCATGTGGATACAGCAAGAGTGATGGTCACATTATTTTTATAGCAAAAGACAGAAAAACTTAAGTAACCGCCTGAGGGTAACTGTTGCAACAAACTATGGTTCACCGACACAGTGAAAGAGCAAAAGAGTTTACGTAGTTTCAAAGAAGAAACAGTGATGTCCAAAGTATTGCTGCGAAAAAAGTCTAAGGGATCTGTGAAGTGCCAGGTCCTCTGCGGGGCACTAAGAAACGCAGGGAAGGTGTTTGTGACTGAGAGGAGATCAATGGTTAGCTGGGGCCGTACAAATGCCGTGAAGAGGGTGTGGGAGGTACAAGGGCGGCACTGGAGGGTGAGGAAATCCTTCCGGGTCAGGGCACCATCTTAGTCAGCTCTGCTCCAATAATGAAATACTGCAGCTGGGAAGTCAGAGTGCCAGCAGATTTGGTGTCCGGTGAGGGCCTTCTTCTTGGTTTCCTTCTGTGGTGGGGAGGAAGAAGTAAGCTCTCTAGTGTCTTTCCTTATAAAGGCACTAATCCCACCCAAGAAGGAGGGCGCCAGTCTTGTGACCTAATCGCCTTCCAAAGTCTGCAGGTCCTAAGGCCCTCACTTTGGGAGTTAGAACTTTGACCTGAGAATTTTAGGAAACATAAACAGTCTCTAACAGTGGTCAAGGAAGGCTTCGAGGAGTAAGTGACCCTTGAGTTGGATCCTGAGGAATGAGAGGCATGCCAGGTTGGCAAGGTGAGCAAGGCCTTGCTCACGGAAGTCTGGACTGGCAGGTAAGGCCGATTTTCAGAACTGCGCATCATTTCCCATGATTAGAGACGGTAATGTTAAATGCAACTCTTTATATTGCCTCCACAGCTCCTAGGCCAGGAAAATGCAATACCAGCTCATCCTAGGGTGTTTGCATTACTATTTATTTTAAAAAAACATCCTGGGGGTGCCTGGGTGGCTCAGTGGGTTAAACGCCTGTCTTCTGCTCAGGTCATGATTCCAGGGTCCTGGGATCCAGTCGGCATCCAGCTCCCTGCTGGGGGTGGGCGGGGCTGCTTCTCCCTCTCCCTCTGCTGCTCCCTCTGCAGCTTCCCCTGCTTATGCTCTCTCTCTCAAATAAATTTTTAAAAAATGAAAAATGAAAAAATATCATGTTAAAATATTTATCTTGATTATTGAGTTTCTGGATGCCCCTTTAAATTTTGTGCCTGAGGCAGGTGCCTCACTCTTCTGGCCTCTGAGACCATCAGTGCTGAACGCTCACTAGGCCCAGGGGGACCTGGCTCCACTGGAATGGACCCTTCTTTCTTCTAACCCCTTCTCCCCTCAGGCTGGACTCATTAAGCTGGAAAGTAGGTGAGCAAGAGAGAGAGAGAGAAGCCAACTATGCTACCTCATCTCTTCCCCCCGAAGGCCCCCAAGCCTTCCAAGAGTTTTCAGTGTGACTTGAATTTGGAGATATTCTGTTAGCTTGGATATTTTATTTACTGAAATAAGGCTCTGCTTATGTCCAAAAGGATGTGAACTGCTCAGATCTCTCTTCAAGAAAGCTGTCACTGCTCCGTGGTGGAGAGAGAGCTGCGCGGACAGCCTCCTGCTGCTGGTTCAGTAGGGCCCACCCCAGCCTTCCAGCAAGCTCCTGGTCTTCTCTCAGTGGACCCCGCCAGCGACCAAGGCAGGAGCATAGAAACTTCATCATTTTCTACCAGCCCGTGACCACTCAGATGGACAGTCTTTACTGCAGAGATCCCCATAGGGGTGCAGGGACCTTGTCAGAGCTGTGTCGTGGTCTCACCTCCCCCTCATCTCCCACTCCTTCTCTGTGCTCACCCTGACCCAGACACACTAACTTCCTTGGTGCTTCTCTAACACCCCAGACCTCAGGACCTTTGCACTTGCTGTACTCCACCGGGAATCCTTCCCCCCAACACGTCTCTCTGTGGCTTCCTCATACGTCTCTTCTTCACTGAGCTCTTACTGGAGCACCTTTTTAAAAAACTACCACATCCTTCCCTCCAACTCCTGTACTCCTTACTGCCTGCTTCTGCTTCTACAACACTTCCATCTCTAACTTGTATTATGTTTATTGTCTGATCTTTTCCATTAGAATATAAGCTTCAGGAGGGCAAAAACTTCGCTTAGTTTGTTTCTGTTTTTCTAGCTCCCAAAACAGTGCATGGAGCATAGTCAGGATCCAATAAATATTTGTAGAATGAATGCAAAGTACCAGAAGTCCAGATGTTCTAAAACATTAGCATTGATTATTAATGAAACTTTCCAATCAGGTATGTGTAATTGTGTAGACGCTGTCTCCTCAGCCACAGTTCTTCATATATTCTGTGTTTATGGAATCACTTGACATAAATACTTTTATTAAACATATGGCCTGTGAGTTCATCAAGTAAGAGCACTCACAAAACATGCAATGTGACAATTCACAGTCCCAATTTTCCATTTGGTAAGTAACATTGTTTGTCTTGTATCTACGATCTCAATTCATGGAATGTTTTCATTTCTTCATGGACACCAAATGTTCAACTTGGCTCTTGAAACACTTTCGTTTATTTTCTTCCCAAATTAGCTAAACAGCTGAGATGTTACAGGTTTTTCTTTCCTTCTCTTTCTCTTTGTCTTTTTTTAGTTCTCCAATTTTTTTGAAGATCACCCTCAAGGCTATCACACATGACATACTGTTACAAAGACCTTTGATCTGACTCTTCAAATCTCACCGGCATGTTCATTCGGAGTGTTGAAAACACCCTTGAAGGATTATTGTGGCAGGGAGTGTTCTTATTCCATAGATTGAATTCATCTGTCATTCACATTCTGATTCCAAGCACTGAAGAAAGTCATGCAGTAGTCTATATATTACATATTAGACATATTATATATCATACCTAATGCTGTTATATGTAATCTATGTATTACAACATATAATAGTTTAAAAAGTGTTTTACCATGGGCATTTTCAAACCGATCTAAAGTAAATGGAATAGTAGAAGGAATGCCATGTGCGCATCACCTAGTTTTCGTAATGATCAATTCCTGGTTAATCCTGTTTCATCTGTACCCTCACATACCTTCTCTGCTGCAAAGTTATTTTGATGAAAATGCCAGTCATCACGTTATTTCATCTGTAAATATTTAAGTCTACATATTTAAAAGAAAAGGCCTCTTCTAAGGTAATTATACACTTTTTAAAATTTTATTTATTTACTTGACACAGAGAGATCACAAGTAGGCAGAGAGGCAGGCAGAGAGAAAGGAGGAAGCGGGCTCCCTGCTGAGCACGGAGCCCGATGTGGGCCTCAATCCCAGGACCCTGAGATCATGACCTGAGCTGAAGGCAGAGACTTTAACCCACTGAGCCACCCAGGCGCCCGGTAATTATACACTTTTAAACAAATTCATTTCTTGAAGGCCAAAGGGAAACTACTACTGCATAAATTTTGACATCAGGGAAATCACATCATTACTGGATTTTTCTTGAATGCTTTGCTTGTTACCTGTATGAACAAGCAAACAAGGTTTGCTGGTTACCTATATGAAGATTCTTTTTGTTTTGTGGATTTTTTTTTGTTTGTTTACTTTAGGTTTTATTTATTTATTTGTCAGAGAGAGAGAGAGAGAGAACACGGGCAGGGGGAGTGGCAGGCAGAGGGAGAAGCAGACTCTGCGCTGAGCAAGGAGCCTGATGCAGAACTCCATCCCAGCACCCTGGGATATGACCTGAGTGAAGGAAGATACCTAACTGACCGAGCCACCCAGGCATTCTTTTTAATTTAATTTAATTTAATTTAATTTAATTTTATTTTATTTTAGGCCAGGTATAATTTTGGACCAACTGTAAAATGTCTGACTGGAGATTAGTCTAGAAAGAAGTAATAACCATCACTTCCTTCTACGAAAATAAAAAAGATAAAAGCACCAGGGTAATCAGATTTTGTGTTTTCTTGTAGTTCATATTCTGATTTTATGCTAGGAGGCAAAAATATCTCATATTTTCAATATCTATTCCTACTTAGATTATGCAAGGCCTGAGAAAAGACAGAGTAAAAGAGAATCAACTACAAAATGTGTTCCTGGATTCAGGCTGTTTCCCCAATACGCCAGGTGTAGAGTACAGGAATAGTATTTGTTGAGTGAATGAATTGCTCTAGAAATGTAAGGTAAAAACTGCTTATCGTATTTCCAATTCTCCAATAAGAAGTCCTGTCTACCTGAAGGTAGCAGTGTGTAGCGTTCAGAGAGCAGGCGGGGGGTCTACCGGATAGGATGCAGTCCTAGAACCCGTTCCTCCCCACTCCTTTCTCTGTCTCCAGCAGTCTCCTGCTCTCTGTCTCCTCGGTTACATTGTCTCAGTCTTTTGAGGTCTTTAATAGGTTGCCTGATGTGGTGTTTTACATTCATTTTCTTTGTCAGAAAACAAAACAAAACAAAACAAAAAGACTGGCTTTTGAAATGAATGAGAAATTAACACTATTTGGGGCTCATTCATGTTTCTTCCCATCAAAAGTGGGAGTAACAGTTTGATAGAATTTTCTTCAGAACACTCAGATCTTTGTTCTCAGGAAAGCCTGTCCTGGGGTCTCATACTGGGAACACAGTGATGATCACACCCCCTGATGGATAGATAGCCTCCTAGAAAAAACCAAATTGATTCACGTGAAGGAAAATAAGAGATGTGAAGTTCCTTTCAGGTGTCTGTCTTCATTCTCTCCAGGGAAATAATACTGACATATTTGTAGTGTCGTGATCCTGAAACAGATAAGGAAAAGTTCATCCCAGAATGTCACTACAATAAACAGTAGATGGTCTTCAAGTTTGTCTGCAAGCAATGATCTGGTCTGTGCTGTACAGTAGTCTAGAACTTAGGAACTGCCACGTTGGTCTTCTCTTACTCTGTAGCTATTACATGGTCTATAATGACTGTCAGCTCCATATTGATGGAGAGAACCCACTATAGTTCACATTTCCCAGTCTGTGAGGTCTGAAGCATCCCAAAACTGCCCTAAGGAGGTTAACTTGCAGGAGATTGATAAGCCCATGGTGAAATACAGATTTCTAGAATGTTACAGACATAAAAAACAATAAATAGTGTTGCTAACTTAGTAGGAATTTTGGATTATTTGAGTTGATTTCTTTTTTTTTTTTTTAAAGATTCCATTTATTTCACAGAGGGAGAGAGATCACAAGGAGGCAGAGAGGCAGGCAGAGAGAGAGAGGGGGAAGCAGGCTCCCCCGCTGAGCAGGGAGCCCAATGCGGGCCTCGATCCCAGGACCCTGAGATCATGACCTGAGCTGAAAGCAGAGGCTTTAACCCACTGAGCCACCCAGGCGCCCTTGGGTTGATTTCTTTATCAGCAGTGTAGTCAATATCAAACAGACAATTTTTAAGAAATAATTTATAATTTGCTTTATGAATGTGGCCAATAGACTTCTAGATCTTAAAAGACCTTGGAGTCAGCTACCTCATAATACCCATGAGAAAACTCAGGTGTGGGTTTTGGGGTAAATGATTTGGCCAAGGTGACTAAACTAATTAGAAGCTAAGCCATGGAAGAAAATAGAAGTCTTGTAACTTTTCTTGGAAAGTCAGGTGTCCTGATTTTAGGTTTGGCTTTATAATATGAATATTCCTTATTTGAATTATAAATATTTTTTCTACTTTATTAAAATTAATGTGTACATTATTTAATACAGAAGAAAATGTAAAAAAAAATGCTAACATTTTCTGAAAGAAAACATTCTCATTGAATAGCAGTAAAGTCCTGCAATACTGCATGGAGACACTTAAGCCTCATGACTATTAAAAGCAGAAGGAATATGATTTGCATTTCCAGCTCTCACCATCTCCAGAATAGTGTTCTCTACCTAAAAAGTTGCCTTAGAATGACAGGTCATGGCTTTGGAATCTGTCGGGGTAGCTAGTCTGAACTATGTGCAAATTCCCTCTCTAGTGTGGTTCTCCATCAGGCCGGCAACAAGGGTACTCATCATGGAAGGAGCAAGTAGACAGGGGCCATTTTGTAGCATGCACACATCATCCCCCAGTTATTCAATCAAGCCCCAATCTAGGTTCTACCACTGAGGGATTATGCAGATATAATTAAAATCCCAAGTCAGTTGATTTTGAGTTAATCAAAAAGGGCCATCATCGTGGCTGGATCTGACGCGACAAGGAGAAGCCCTTTCAAGAGTGACTTGGCCCTTCTTAAAGCTCAGAGACTCCCAGCTTCAGCTCAGCCTCAAGTTCATGGATTGCCAGCTGGCTCCTGACCCTCTCTTTCCCCCTGCCTGGCTTGCTTGGCCAGCCCCTGCAATTGTGGAAACCAATTCTCTTTGTACGTACACAAAGTGTCTCTGCCTCTCTGGCTGAACCCTGAGCCAGGCAGGCAGTTCCCAGAATGTATGTCTTTATTCACAATACTCTTGATCCCTCCTCCATTTAAGGTTCTATCCACTCAAAAGCTTTTTTGCTTTCTTCTTTGCAATTTCTAGAATAGATTAGCCCCTAACTGTCTTATGACCCTCAGTGTTCTAAACTGTACAATATGTAGCATAGCACTAAGTCTAAAAATCATGGGAATTTAGCCCATGTTGTTGAGTTGTCCCAATCTTGGCATTCTTATAACTAATATTTCCTGGCAAATGGGATTTCTGGCCATTCTTTAATTAATCCCCTTCTAGGCACTGGTCTCGCTTATACCATCTTCTCCTCTTCAATCTGCTATCCTTATCACTGCCAGTGGGTTTTTCTTTTCTTTTCTTAATTCAAGATTTTATTTATTTATTTGAGAGATAGTGAGAGACAGAGCTTGAGCATGTGAGTAGGGGGTGGGGCAGAGGCAGAGGGAGAGAGAAAATCCCAAGCAGTCTCCCCACTGAGCAGGAAGCCTGACATGGGACTCCATGCTAGGACCCTGAGATCATGACCATGTCATTCCCTGACCTGAAAAAGCATCACTGATTCTTCAGTACTCACTGAGTAACACTAAACCTCCTAACATTGGTATATACACTCACTCTGTGTTAATCTCCCTGCTTTCCTAGTTTCACCTATGTTTTGCCCCTCATGGCCTCATATTGCATTCCTTACAATTCACCAAATGTGTCTTCCCAGGCCCCAGGAATTGATTCTCTGGAAGAAACCACCAACTGCTAAAACACATGCTTGTGGGCCACACCACCAGCAGTCAACACCCAAATAAGCAATCTCCTGAGAAGTCTTTTATATAATCCACATAGAATTTAAACATGGTCTTTGAACGGATTCATGCTCCACAACTTTCTGCCAACTTTTACCTCTCAGAAGGTTATCACGTGTCATGTTCTACATGCAGAGATCATTCTTAACTGCAGCAGCCCCTCTGCCTTCCCACTTCCTCCCTTGCTGTCGGTAGCATTACTTCCCTCACATTTTCCTAACTTGTTACCTTGGGCTTCCCCTCAACCAAAATATTTCTCTGCCTCATCTCCAAATCTGAAGTTGCTCTCTCACAGTGGTTCTTTGAGCCCTTCCCTTGCTGCCCCCTGACCCAAGTCATGGTCCATTGTCCTCCATTGTAGACTCTTCAAGCTCCTCTGGGCTCCTTTCCTCCAGATTTTAGTGACTAAAAGTGATCTCTTTCACGTCCTCTTTAATGACATCATTCCTCACTCAGAAACTTACCAGCAGCTACCACTGAATCATTCCACAGATTCAAGTTGCAAGTTTCCCACTGGTTTAAATTAGAGTCTCTCATCATGAGAGACCAAACACCACTTCCTCGAACAACATTGCTTTGCCTTGCTGCATAGACAAGGTGTCTCTGTTTCAGCCAGTAAATTCCACTTACCCTCCTTGTCACTTGACACCCGTTCTTGCAATGCTTAGCCTCTGCTTTTCTCCAAACTTCCCTCTGGCCTCTCCTCTCCACCTGTCCTTTTCCTTCATTGAACACTTCTCATAAATCATCTTTCTTTTAAAGCTTTCCCAAGGTACAACCATTTCAGCAATCTCCTCAGCTTTGAGTAAATATGAACCACTTGCAGACATTAGAAAATTGGCCCTGCTCAATTTCAGAAAACCATGTATAACCAGTGCAAGTTTAGGGGAAATGAGTCAGAATTTCAGTTCCCATACACCATTCATGCAATCAAACATGTTCGCCAAAATGGCATTCCAGAACCTTTTTTTTATTTTAAGATGCAGGTACCAGGATAATAATAATAAAGCACATTGCTAGATACAAGTCAAATCAAGCATTTTAATCAAATAATAAAAATGTTTTTATGCACTTTACATTCCCCTACATAAGATAAGGACTCTATATGCTCTCCTTAAGATGGTGTTCAACACGCTCTTGGGTTCAGTCTGAGGTGAGGCCAGGTGTTGGAAGATGTACATCATTAAGGGTCAGGGGGTACATGTGGAGAGAGGAAGAAGAGGGAGAGATCATGTTATTTTTTTAATTACCACCATAGAGTCAAAGATGAGAAGAAGGAAGTTTATTATTTCAAATAGTTTCTTTAAATCTGAGAAACCAGGAAACAAGCCTGCAGTCAAAAAACATATAAATTCCATCACAGCATTTCAGTCAGGAAAAGCATCAGGCCTCGGGAGCCAAATGAGCTTAGCCCCAGTCTCTGCTCAAACATACCCCCCACAGAAGGACTGATAGCATCTACAATTTAAACCCAGACTGAGCTGAGTCACTTACTTAGCTATCGGAGAGCAGAAGTGAAGAGGAATTACTGGTGACTGTGGAGAGTTTCAACTGATAATAAAAACCCCTTCTCGGATATGAATCCCAGCAAGATGGCTGCAGATGATCTTCATTTTCAGACAAATTTTCTACTGGAAATAAGAGAGCAAAAAACCATTTTGATTTCTAATAAAATTGATTGATTTTCATAATAAAACCCCGAGTTTAGATTCTTCCACAATAATATGAGACTCTCAGGGTAACTGACTTCAATTTCCTACATGTTAGTACTCCTGGGTACCATTTCTGGGGTCAGAGCATCAGGAACAAGACACATGGAGGTGAAAGTGATGACCAGAGTTGCCTGTGGCTTCCAGTGTTCATCAGTCTGCCCTGGACCACAACCCCACAGCACCCCTGTCGGCCTTCTGTCCACTGGTCAGCCCATAGCTTGGCACACTCAGGCTCTTTCAGGCCTCCCCATGCCAGTGGTGAGGGACAGTTGTGCCAGGGCCCATCCCTGACCCCTGCTCTCCCACCCTGTGGCTATCAGTAAGGCAGTCACTCCGTTGCCCTTAACCACCTGGGCCATCCTTTACCTGCCCTTGGGATTAGTCACTGCCACCCTGACCTCAGTTCCCTGGAACTTTTTTCTTGATAAACTCATTATAAACTGACAGATTTCAATGTAGCTGATGGGTTTCAGCTTTCCACAAGTATTATTTTTATGGATAATCCAATGGAAGGCCCTGCAAGTAGGCTCCGGACTCCTTTTGATACAATCATAATAGTCATCAGTAGTACTTTTAGGCATGATCAGCAGTTAGAAGTTCACCTTGACAATTTCTTGACCCAGACCAGGAGCCACATATTTGTCTGAGGAGCCCCAGCTCTGAGGCGATCATAATCACTGTGGTAGGGAGGTTCACTCCTCATGGGTTGCTCATGGTTTCCAGGCCTCTTCAGAGAACAAAGCTAGAGGATTGGAGATAGATGGACGACAGATGATAGATAGGTAGATAGGCAGGTAGATAGATAGGTGTAGAGAAAGCATCACACGTTTATACTGATGTTCCCACTGCAAATTCTCGCTCATGACTGCATGGCTTTTCTTTGATCTTGTCAATCTTCTATCTACATCTCCTTCCTGGTGCTCAATGACACCCACATAATCACTCATTTGTTTTACCCCACAAAACACATACAACAGTCTCAGAATAACAATAGCAACAATAGAAGCACTGGAAATATTTGAAGTTTTTGTTTTGGGGGAAGTTTTGGGGTTTTTTTTTTTTTTTTTTGACCAGTTCCTTTTGTTCTGAAGATATATCCCGGTTGGGATCTACAGTCAATTCCCATGTTTTAAAGTCACTTGAAAGATTTCCTCCATGGGGCACCTGGGTGGCTCAGTCGGTTAAGTCTCTGCCTTCAGCTCAGGTCATGATCTCAGGGTCCCGGGATCAGGCCTTCTGTTGGGCTCCTTGCTCAGGGGGGAGTCCTTCTCCCCTCCCTCTGCCTGGCTCTCCCCTTGCTTGTGCACTCTCTCTCTCGCTCTCTCAAATACATGAGTAAAATCTTAAAAAAAAAAAAAAACCCAAAAGATATATTTCCTCTCTGAGGGGATATGCCATCAACTCGATCCATAGTTAGGTTCAACTTTTCATTTTGTTCTTTTAGTGATTGTGTCATTACATTTAGTTCATTAACGACATATCCCATGGATCTTCTCATGAAAGTATAGAGATATTATTTTTTATTTCTTTTTACATCCATATACTATTCCATCATGTGGATGTTACCATAGCTGATACTGCCCTTCTGTTTGACATGTAAGTGGTTTCTAATAAACAAACAGTGCTCTAAGGACAAGCTTCATGAATACATCTTTCCATATTTGTCAGTGCATCTTTGTGGTAGGTTAGAAACTGGAATACTGAGTCAAAAATAGTCAACAGAATAGCCTTTGGCCTGAATAATCACAGAGCACTCTCATGCTTTAAGGGTGGAATGATGCTATCTCCTCCCATTCTGTTTCATTTTCAGTTTAGTATTCAATGAATTACATGTGACGTTCAGTACTTATTATAAAAGAGTCGTGTTAGATGATTTTCCCTAACAGTAGGCAAATGTAAGTGTTCTGAGCACATTTAAGGTCAGCTAGGCTAAGCTATGATGTTCAGTATGTTGGGTATATTAAAAGCATTTTTAACTTATGATATTTTTTACTTACTATGGGTTTTACTAGAATGAACCCCATATTAAGTTGAGGGAGATCTGTATTAGGAAATTCCAGTGAAGTCAAATATCGGCATTTAAAAAAGGGCATGCAATCACATTTGACACATGAAAACTGCATCTCTCTTATGCAACTGCCTTAAACAGATATGCACATATATCCATCTTACAAGCGATAGATATTAAATTGTCTTAAATATCCACTGTAACTTTTACCACTTCAAAAAGCATGACTCGGCCAACAGCTATGCAACAAAGACTTCTACCGCAAAGAGTTCACTGAATTCCCCATGAATCATTTCAGGATACTCGATTTAAAAGGCACATTCCTACCACTGTAAGAACCCAGCTGTGTCGAGTGACTCCCTAGTGATAGCTAGGACTAATTCTTGCCAGGTGATTGCTTCCAGAAAAGAGATTTAAGTTAGAGTCGCAAACAGGAGAAAGAAATGTATAAAGGAAAGTGTCAGGACAGGCTGGGCTTCTCTGTGGAATGCGCAGGGACTCTAGAGAAATCATTGTGTTGCATCCTCCTTAGACCCGGAAGCAGCCCATAAATTCCCTAGGTACAAGATGGCCTGTTTAATGTGCCCGGCTGCCCCTTCCCTCTCCTCCCCCATCCCAGGCTCTTCATTGCATAAAGGTGTTCCCACTGTCCCTCCTAAGGCCACACAGGCGACCCCTGGGCTGAAATGGGATGGCGTGACTTGTCTGTCATGGCCCACAGAGTAGAAAGTGCCAGAGAAGGTAGCAGTTATCAGTTGAGACAGAATAGCTGGATTCACCTAATAAGTCCTTAGGACAGAATTATTATTATTTTTTAAGATTTTATTTTTAAGTAATCTCTACAGCCAACTTTGGGCTCAAGAATCACATGCTCTTCTAACTGAGCCAGCCAGGAGCCCTAGAGGCATTTTTTTTAAATCAGTGCATTTGACACCCCCGCCCCCAACACACACACACACACACACAATTTTTGGTTAATGAATTCTGCCTTACCCTGGAGTTCTGGAAAGAATGAACAAAATGAATGAAGTCAGAAGAAAGTTATTGCATTTCATGAAACAATGGGAAATACCACCCAAGAGCAAAAGTTTTTGAAGAACTGTGAACTATAGAACTTTGGATTCTTGATCCATGCTACGTTTCTTTTTTCTAATACCTAAACTTGTTAATCTTCTTTTTTTTTTAAGATTTTATTTATTTATTTGACAGAGAGTGAGAGATCACAAGTAGACAGAGAAGCAGGCAGAGAGAGAGGAGGAAGCAGGCTCTCTAACGAGCAGAGAGCCCGATGTGGGCCTCGATCCCAGGACCCTGAGATCATGACCTGAGCCGAAGGCAGAGGCTGTAACCCACTGAGCCACCCAGGCGCCCTAAACTTGTTAATCTTCTGATACCGGATACCACACAGTAACACCATGCTAATATTCTTTCACACCTAACGCTCCTAAAATTGTCTCTAGAAAAGTCAAGTGTTGAGCATAACAGTCCATGAGAAAGTTCTGGTTATCCATTGTTCAGCCAAAATACCACACGCAGAAAGTTGGCTATTAAAGTTCATACAGTAGAATGGCACTGAAAAGGGTACTCTGAAAAATCAGTACAATCCGGCCAGGGAGTGGACATTTTCATAAAAAGGAAACTTACTGAATACATTTAAGAATTTGCAAGAATCAAAAGAAAAAAAAAGAATTTGCGAGAATATTCTGAGCAGATCACCAAGGGTCCCTCAGGAAGCCACACTCGCGCCTCCCCCAGGCAGCTCCCCAGGAAAGCGACTCTTGATGTGGATCTCGCCTTTGGAGGGATATTCATTTTGTCATGACCCCCGACCAATTCAGGAGGACTGCAGTCCCCTCGTGCTTAGCAGGCAGGGAGGGCTGCTCGCCGTGTGCGGCAGGGCAGGCGGGACGTCCCCAGGGGTGGGAGAAGGCTGGGGCAGGGCTCTGCACATTCCCACTGCCGCCCCTCCCTCCGCCCCCCTCTCTCGCCTCCGAAACAAACGACCTCGCTCAGATCCTGTTTGCGCTGTACTCACTTCCTGCGCGGAAGCAGTTTGCCCGTGAGCTGAGCCTCGGAACCCTTTGGAGTTTCCTAGCTGGCGTTTCCTCCTTCTTGTCCTTTTCTGCTCTGCATGGGTTTTCTCAGAGTGCAGGGGCCCTGGCTCCCTGACTGAATTACAGGAAACTGCCAGGGCATTCCCTCTCTCTCCCTCTCTGTTCCTAGAGAGTCAGAAAGCCTGGCAATGGGTTTGGCAAGAAGGTCTCTGTACCCCCAACCTCAGTTGTCTCCAGTGTCATCCACTTCCTCCCAGTTGCAAGTGCAAAACCTTCATCCTCTGTTCTCTGGGGTGCTTCACCCCAGATGCCCCCAGGCATCCTCCTTGAGCCTTGTTTCAGAAACGGGACCCCAAAAGTTGTTGGAGGAGGGAAGTAGGGATCGTGGCCCAGCTCTCGTGTCCTGTTGCCCCTGCTTTGGCTGCGGTTTGTCAGCCTGTCCACTGATGTGTGGTTGTCCTTCCTGCGAGCACCTTTGTTCATCCCAGGCGCCAGGTCCCCACTGGGACGGCTGAAAGGGTGCCCGGCCGTGCCCCTCTCTCTAACTGTTCTGTCTCTCAATGTCTGCTTTACTTCTCAAAAATCAACTTTGCTGATTCTCTTGAAATGAGGTCAGTGGACACTGTTGCCCCCTAAGAATGTTCTACTGTGCTATGGAGCAGGGCAGAAGGACAGGAGGAATCCATGCGAGTGCCCGGGCACTGGCCTCTCTCCAATCTTAACTTTACCCAAACCTGACAATACCGTTTCCTCCCAGGCTTTTCACCCATATATGGCCCATCTCAGCTCGTTAAGCAAGCTTTGGGTGGAGGAGGGGGACGCTTCAAAGGCTGAACTAAAAAAAAAGAACGGGGCACTGAGCACGTAGCCTCCAGTGGAAGTGAAAAGCAGAATGTCTGCAGTTATCGGATGGATGCCTACAACTTTATATTTGCCCGTCGCACGACTTAAGCCAGCCTTCCATCTCATTTTGCAAGGGTCATCAGGGACCCCAGTGCCCCCGAACCAACTCCTGTGGCCTCGTTAAGCATCTGAGAATTTAGACATCTCTCCAGAGAGTGTAAATGGAATTCCCATCCCCCACTCCGTATGTCATCCACGGATGACAGTACATTCAGTGTCCCTCAGAGACTAATCCAGGCTTCCTTGAAGCATGGTGGCCTGACAAAGTCAGACTGCTTATACACAAGCTGAAGGTTCTAGGAGCAAGGATTTCAGCAAGCATGAGGGAAATCTCATCGTCATCTTTCTTTGACCTTGCCTTGGATGTTACACAGCATCACTTCTGCTATATTCAGACTAAACAGTCAGGGAAAGCTGCCCAGTTTCAGGGGGAGGGAACATAGACACTCCTCTTGATGAGAAGAGTGTAAAAAGATTTGTGGATGTACTAAACAGTGTTGACTGACCACCTCTTTATCTTGCAATTTTTGTTTTCACCTTGATCTTTTCCAATTCTTCTGAGTGGTCTTTCTTCAAACTTCTACCTTCCATACCTCAAATAAAGGCTTTTTCCACACTGGAAATGTTAGCAGGTGATGTAGCTAGGCTTCAAAGATGGCCGCCTGAGGAACCAGGCCAGTATCATGCTCGCATGCAGTCCCTTCCCACGCCTACTGTGGGGTTCCACTGCGGAGGAAATGATCCTGTGTGACTTTCAGGGTTAGGTCACAAGAAGCCTTGCTGCTTCCACCTAGATCTTTTGAAATGCTCATTCTGGGGAAAGTAAGTCACAGGATAAGGAGTCTAACCCGAGACCACCATTTTTTGAGGAAGGGAGTCACATGGAGGAACCACGAAAGAGAGCAAATGCGTGGCCAGCTCCCAGTGATTTCGGTCATCCTTGTCACATAAAGGAGGAAGCCGTCTTAGATGTCTAGCCTGGCTGAACATTCAGATGACTCTAGCCCCGCTCCCTTCTGACTGCAATTGCATTTGAGACTCCAAGTAAAAACGAACAAAAAAACCCAAAACAAACAAAAAGAAAAAACCCAAAACAACAACAACAAAAACCACCCAGATGGGTCTAGTCAACCCTCAGAATCTTGAGAGATAATAATAAATTATTAAAGCCACTACATTTTGAGGTAGCAATAGATAACCAGAATACCAGGTTCTATCAATTCCACCTCAGAATGTCTCCCAAATCTGGTTCTCTTGGCAGATCTTCAACACCATTTACTTGTTAAGGTAAAGCTTGCTTTTTAGTTTCTGAGCAAGGACTCATGCTTTCAAGGGAGCTGGCTTACAGGTAAGATATGCTCACAAGCAACTATCAAATAAAGATCAGTACAGAAAAAAAGTGTCATGAGAACTCAAAAAAAAAAAAAAGAGATGGAAAGAATTATTACAGCCTGGAGCTGGTGGGCCTGAAGAGGAGGTAATATTGAATTGGCTCTTGAATGCCATTTGTGGCTTTGTTTTGTAGAAATAGGGAACTACTAAAGGTTTCTGAGCAGAAAAGTAACGTGATCAAAAATACATTTCATGAAAATGAGTCAGAAAAAATGATGTACAAAGTCAGTTGCGTTTGGGAGACACAAGACAGAGTTGTTCAGTGGAGGTAGGGAGACCAATAAAGAAACTATCATGAAAGGACACGTGGGTGACTCAGTCTGTTAAGCATCTGCCTTCAGCTCAGGTCATGATCTCAGGGTTCTGGGATCGAGCCCCAAGTCAGGCTCCCTGCTCAGTGGGGAGTCTACTTCTCTCTCTAACACCTCCCCTTGTGATCTCATTCTCTCTGCCTCTCTTTCCTTCTCTCTCAAATCAATGAAATCTAAAAAAAAAAAAAAGAAAGAAAGAAAGGAAAGAAAGAAAAAAAAAAAGAAGATATCATGAAAATCCGAGGGAGAACAAAGAATCCTTAAGCCAAGGCTATAGTAGTGAGAACAAGGTTAGAGAACAGATTTAAGAGACATTCCAAAGATTGACAGGACCCTGAAACATTGCTTGTTTCACGTACATATAATGATAAAATCATTGACACAAATTCTCCCATTCCTTAAATAAGTGAAAACAAAATAAATAATTCCACAGCTTTCACTTTTGAAGGAAGTGTGTGTGTGTGTGTGTGTGTGTGTGTGTGTGTTTTCTTAAAGAAAGTATCTTTAAAAAATACTTTATGTTCCAGGATAAAAAAGTACATTGAATCCATAAGTTCATATATGTATGATCACAGATTATTCTTCTGAACATTTTCGCTCAGTTCTAATATATTTACATTGACATATAATTTTTGTCACTTCTTCATCCCTCTGAAACGTTCGTAGTGTAAGACACGATCCCCTACCCCTTCTCTCCCCGCCCCCTGCCCCCCCCAAAATCAGGGTTATAACAAAACTCATTTCAAAACCCACAGTGGCCCCTGTTGGGACAATGAGGTTGTTCCAAACATTTTTTAAAGTATGAGCTCCCTCTAGTGGTCAAAGTCGCCTTTACACTTGATCAAATCTACCCCATGCATTTATATTTAAATAATTTCTGTGAGTAAAGTTTAACTTCCTCTGGAACTGAATTTGCCCTTCAAAATTTTTCTTTGCTTCGTATTGAATAGGATCCATAATATTCATCGTGAATCTCAACATCTAGTATTGTAATTTATAATTATCAGTTTTCAATAATGTGTTTGTTGAGTTTCAGACCACACCAAAATACAATTACCACCTAATTAATGCAAAGTTCATTTACTCTAAATTTTCCCATAAAGTGAGGTCATCATTTATCACTCTATACAATCTCCTCATTGATGAGCCCATATCCTCTCACAACTAGTTCAAGTTGAAACGACTCCTAAAATAAGCATTTCCCATCTGAATTCCATCTGAATTCCTTCCTAAAGCAGTCACGCTCAGCAGATTGCACCGAAATCACCTCTCACATGAGGAAAGAGGGTCAGGCAAAACACCTGAGAAGAAGGCACTGGCAACAGTTGTGGGGAGAGAAAAGAAAACCTGAGCGTGGACTCTGACCGGTGGTAGGTTTTACATTTTACGTTTGCGATTTCATGTGAAGCCCTGGAGAGATATGGTATTCCACACATCATTTTCAAACTCTTACAAGTCATAATAAGGCACGAAAGTAGATGCCGTCTCTGCCTCCCAGGTGCTCAGAGCCCTGGAAGAACCCGAGGTGTGGCTTTCCACCCCCCAACTGCAGAAGAGGGAGAGGAGCACACGGGAAGACTTGGCTTCTCCTAGGAGAGGATCCCAAGTGCAATCCTGAGGGATGTTGGGGAGCCGGCCAGGCAGAGGGACACTAGATCCAAAGGGCTGGAGTCAGAACGGGGCATTAGATCAGGTTGGCTGACACGTAGGGAGTGGGTGAATGATCACTCTCCCATTTTCCACATGACCTCTTTGACACTCTGAGATGGTAATTAAGAATCCTGCCAAGACAAAAGTGGGGCCCCAGTGATTGCATCGCTGCCTGCTGTTCACCTCGACCTTTTCTACTGAGGGAAATGACAGCCCGGATCAAGGGGAATGGCAGGAGGTGTTGATGCCAAAGTAAGTAATTACAGCCCACCTCTGAACAGGCCTCCATCTTTGAAACCAAAAATGCCCAGAGTTGCTTGTTTCCAGCAAAAGTAGACGCCAGAAGTGGCTTGGTAGCCAGTTATGATGAAAATAGAGAGCCAGCTTTAGGAGTGCAAAGAGCGAGTGGCTCTTCCTCTCGAAGGCTGTCCAGCCTCAGATGAGGACCGTAAGTTCTAGCACAACCGCCTCGCCGGGGCACAGTGACCCACGCATCCGCGTCTGGTAGCCAGCTAAGATCTAAAGGGGGCAGGAGAGCTAAAAATTGTGTGTGTCAAAATTACCCTTGAAGCTCCCATAAATTATCCTTAAAATGATCCATGTAAACACAGATTTGTACATAAACCCGGTATCACGAATCCTATAAAGCCTGATGTGTGCAAACGACTCTGCTAAACTACAAGGAGCACAAAATTAGAGCCTGTATGCAGATGTGTGGTTACTGGATCCCTTCTGCCTTTAAGACAGCTGTCAAATCCCAGTGAATGCGGCAATCAGTGGAAAATTCTAAATATTCCTGCTTGCCTGCATAGCTTATTTCATTCTGTATTAACGCAAATCCTCTAACTTTGTATATTACTTTACTCATTGTTTTAACTCAATTCTTTCAGTTAAGGACAGAGGCACTGTTGCTGTTGTAAGGATCAAACCAGAGGTTATAGACAACTGTAACTTGCACATTAACTATCACATCATAGATGCTCAATAATATTTCCTGGACTTAAGTCTGAATTTTTTTTCCTTAGGTCCATAGAAGTTGGAGAAAAGAATTTGGCCACCTTCTTCCTGTCTTCCTGGTTGTCATTTCAGGGATGGTTCCCTGGCATATCAGTCAACTTCATAAACTAGGGCATTCATTGTCTATCTTCCTGAGTATAGTTGGACCTACTTGGGTTTCTAAAGTCAGCTTCAAGTTACACAGACATGTGATGGACTTCAGTTAGAGCTCCCTTTCCTTGAATTTAAGGGACAATTATTTAGTTACAGATATATTGATCAATGTCAATAAGCATTATCAGACGCTATAAGAGAAAGGGCAGGGAGTTTAACTCTCTAATCAAGGCTTTGCACTGTCTTTTCTAAAGTAACTACAAATACCATGGCACATCAAAATTCTATCCAACAAAATTTCTCTGTCCCAAGCATTCCCAGAAGCACAATAGGGGACAAAGAAATGAAGAATAGATGGTTCTCAGACCCAAAAGAGAATATTTCTTTCTTTTTCTCCTTTTCAAACATAAAAGCAGTTATTTTGGGGGCTCCTCAGTGGTTCAGATGGTTAAGCATCTGCCTTCGGCTCAGGTCATAATCCCAGGGTCCTGGGATCGAGTCACACACTGGGTTCCCTGCCCCTTGGAGAGCCTGCTTCTCCCTCCCTCTGCCTCTGCCTCTCTCTCTCATGAATAAATAAATAAAATCTTTAAAAAAAAAAAAGCACTTATTTTTGGTAAGATGCACTCACTATAGTCTGCTTCTCTCTGCTCATTAAATTAAATGAATAATTAATCATAAAATTAATTATTACTTACTAAACTAACATTTCTATAACAATTATTTTGAATTTAACGACTAGATTAAGGGCATTTTTTCAATATTTTAGGTTCATGATTAACATTATTAAAAGTCAATATAATTTAATTTATCCAATATTCTAGTTCAACTGTTCTAATTAAGAACATCTGACAACTCACTAATAAGGAAATCAGTTTACAGGCATATTTATGTAAATACTTCTATCATCTCAATAATTGTTATCACTGTATCAGGGGGAAAATAAGAATCTATTTTTATTGAATATAAAAATATTAAAAAAAATTTTTTTTCTTTATAAATCAGAAAGGAATGATAAAGTATGGACTTTTAAAATTTTCTCCAGTCAGATAGGTGTTTAATGATATGGTTGTAATTTGTAATTCTCAGGCTACTTGTAGATTTTGATATCCGTCATGTATTTATCAGCCCTTTGATTTCTTCTTTTTTTTAAAGAGACTATTCAGGTCTTCTGGCCATTTTGCTTATTGATTTGTACTAGTATTTACCATTCTGGATTCCAGGCTTTTTGTTCTTGTTCTTTGTATTCTAAATACTTTCTCCATTCTGTTTCTGTTAGTTATTAAATAAACAGACATTTTTTAATTTAGTGTCTGAAGAGAGTATTTAGCTTTTGTTTTAAAAGGTATCTTTGCTGGGTATAGAAGTCCAGGTGGACAGTTTTTCTTTCCATGTTTCAAAGATGCTGCTTCGTTTTCTCCTGGCTTGCCTTGATGTCTACTGTCATTCTCATCTTTGTTTCTCTCTAAATAATGTGCCTTCTTTCTGTAGCTGCTTTCAAGATTTTTATCTTTGGGACACCTGAGTGGCTCAGTTGTTAATCGTCTGCCTTCAGCTCAGGTCATGATGCCAGGGTCCTGGGACTGAGCCCTGCATCGGGCTCCCTGCTCGACGGGAAGCCTGCTTCTCACTCTCCCTCTCCCCCTGCTTGTGTTCCCTCTCTCCCCCTGCTTGTGTTCCCTCTCTTGCTGTGTCTCTCTCTGTCAAATAAATAAATAAAATCTTAAAAAAAAAAAGATTTTTGTCTGTATCACTAGTTGTAATCAATCTGTTTATTATATTCCTTGGTGAGCTTTTCCCCATGTTTCTTTCTCTAGAGGTTTAGTGAACTTCTTGGATATATGGGCTTATAGTTTTTGTCAATTTTTTTTTTAAGATTTTATTTATTTACTTGACAGAGAGAGACACTGAGAGAGGGAACACAAGCAGGGGAAGCAGCAGAGGGAGAAGCAGGCTCCCTGCCGAGCAGGGAGCCCGATGTGGGGCTCGATCCCAGGACACTGGGATCATGACCTGAGTCACAGGCAGACACTTAGGGACTGAGCCACCCAGGTGCCCCAGTTTTTGTCAAATTTAAATTTATTTTAGTCATTATTTTATTAGTTATTGTTTCTACTCTCACTCTTCTCCTTCAGAGACTATAATTACAGGTCTATTAGGCCACTTAATGCAGTCCTACAGTACAGTAAAATTCTCATTTTTTCCCACTCTTCCTCTATATTTCATTTTGAATAGTTTCTATTGCTTGTCTGCAAGTTTACTAATGTTTTCATCTGCAGTGTTTAATCTGCTTTTACTCCCAGCCAGTATTTTTTTCATGTCTAGAAGTTCTACTTGCATCTTTTTCATATTTTTGGTGTCTTCACATAGCATGTTCAATCCTGTTTCTACCACCTTAAACATGTGGAGCATAGTTATAATAATGATTTTAGTCCCTTGTCCATATATCTAATTTTCTTATCTGTATAGTTTATGGGTCTGTCTCCAATGATTAATTTTTCTTTTCATTTTGTGTCTTTTTTCTTTTATTTTTATTTTCTTTTCTTGTTTGCCAGACATTATGAACCATACCTTGTTAGGGACTAGATTTTTGTGTTCCAATTAACAATCTTAAGCTTTGCTCTGAGATGGAGTTTATGGAAAAAAATTGATCTTTCAAGGCTTGTTTTTCAATTTCGTTCAATGACACCGAGCAGCCATTAGTTTGGAGTTGATTTTGAGATGATGCCCTTCTGAGAACTTTACCTGATGCTGTGTGAATTATGTGGTTTTCTAGTCCGGCTAAAAGAAACACATACTATTTCTGGCCCTCTCGTGCCAAGTATTATTCTCTCTGCTTCTTTTGGACAGTTCTTTCTCTGGTCTCAGGTATTTTCTCACAGGCGTGCACTGATCAGTACTTAGTTGAAAACTTAGTGCAGATCTCTGAGGCTCTCTCTTTATACACATACGTGTGTATATGAGCTCGGTCCTGTGAACTCCAGTCATCTGACCTCCCGTCGCTGCCAGCTCCATTTTTTCAACTCAGGGAGATGGCTGAACTCCACTCGTGTTTGCCCTTCCTTGGACTGTGTATTAAAAACTCCCTCTAGGAAGTAAGTAGGGGCAATTATGGTTATATTAATTTGCTAGGTTGCCTTAACAAAATACCACAGATTGGGTGGCTCGAACAGCTGAAATTTATTTTCTCATAATTCAGGAGGCTAGAAGTCCAAATCAAGGTGCTGAGAGGTTTCTCCTCAGACATCTCTCCTTGGCGTATAGATGGCTGCCTTCATGCCGTGTCCTCACATAGTCTTTTTTCTCTGTTGTGTGTATGCACAACCTTCGTGTCTCTCGGTGTGTCCCAATTTTCTTTCCTTATAAGGACAAGTCAGATTAAATTAGGGCCTATACTACTTGCTTCATTTTAATCCAATCCCCCCTTTAAATAAAGGCCCTAACTTCAAATATAGTCATATTCAGAGAATCCTAGAGCTTCGGACTTCAATGTATGAATTTGCCAGGGTAGGGGACACAGTTTAGCCAGAGAAACTGCTTTCTTTCTCTCACGGATCATTCTTCTTTCTGATATCTGAAAACTATTATTTCATATGTTTCACCCAATTTTTAAGTTGTTTCAGGAGAGGGGTTAAATCTGGTACCTGTTATATTGTCTTGACTAGAAGCAAAATTCTGAAATTATTAATTTTATTTATTTTTTATTTCTTAAAGAAACTATTAATTTAAAAAAAAAGATTTTATTTATTTATTTGACATGGAGAGAGAGGAAGAGAACAATAGCGGGGGAGGGAAAAGCAGACTCCCTTCTGAGCAGGGACCCCGATGCAGGACTTGATCCCAGGACACTAGGCTCATGACCTGAGCTGAAGGCAGACTCTTCACTCACTGAGCCACCCAGGTGCCACAAGGCACTATTAATTTTAAAGTAGTGAAATTTATTAATTTTTTTCTTGCTTACCCCAATTTGTGAAGATATTCTTTTATATCATTTTCTAAAAGGTTTATGTTGTAGCCTCCCCTGTTTAAGTCTTTAATCTACCTGGAATTGATTTTTGTTTACAGTGTGGACTTGGAGTCCAATTGTATTTTTCCCCCATAAGGATATCTAATTGTGTCAGCCCTATTTACTAAAAAGCCCATTCTATATTCCCCTTTGCTATGAAGTACATTTATCATAAATCAAGTGCTAATATATGTGAAAATCTGCTTCTGAGCCCTCTTTTCTCATCCATTGGTATAATTTTTATCCCTGTACCAATTAGGTGCTCTTAATTATGACAAGTAAAAGTTTGATAGTATTAATTGTTGATGAGGATGCACAGGAAAAGAAATACTCATAAATGCTATTGAGAATAAAATCCATACGATCACTGTTTTCGTTTCCTAGGGATGCTGTAACAAATTGCCACAACAGAGTGGTTTAAAATAACATTATTTTCTCATAGTTCTGGAGGCTAGGAGTCTAAGATCATGGTGTCAGCAGGGCCAGGCTCCTCCTGAAGGCTCTAAAGAGGAATCCTTCTATGTCTTTGCTAGTTTCTTATGATTGTCAGCAACGTAGCTGCCTCGCTCCAGTTTCTGCCTGTTTTCACTTGGCTGACTTCCCTCTGGGTGTGTCTGCTTGTCTCCACGTCACTTTCTCCTTATAAGGACACTAGACAATGGATTTAGTATCCACTCTAATCCAGTATGACCTTGTCTTAATTTGATTACATCTGCAAAGACCCAATTTTCAAATAAGGTTACATTCACAGGTACCAGGAGTTAGCATTTCAACATATCTCTTTGAGGGACACAATTCACCCACAAAAATTACTTTAAAAAATAATATGACATTTATTAATATAGTTGAATACATACATAAGCTATGACTAGCAGCAATTCCATATCCTAAAGACACAATCACTATGTGCACCAGACTATATGAATATATTTAGTAATATCATTTATGCGTTATATAAAGGTGATAAAGATAAACACATTATGGCATCTTTGTGTAGTGGAGTATTATAATGCAGTGAAAATGAACAAACCACACCTCTATTCACCAACTTGAATGAAACTTATAAGGATACTATTAGGCAAAAAATACTCGTCACAGAAGAATACACATTATATAATCCTACTAAAATGAGCAATTTGTGCCTATGTTTCAGGCCACAGGTTTCTACATGTAAGGTAAAGAAATTCATACAAGAATTCTGGGAAGAAGATGTAAGTATAAATTCTCTGTTGATTCAAGCTGTTTTGAGGAGAAAAAGAGTTTTTCATTTTCCAAAGAGTCTGACAGGTTGTTTCATCCAAAGTAGAGTAGAGGTCAGCAAACTTTTTCTGTAAAAAACCAGACAGTAAAAGCAGCCATAGATATTATCTAAGAGAATGAGCATGGCTTATTCCAATATAACTTTACCGACTACAAGAGACAGTGGGGTGCATTTGATCCACAGACCATAATTAGTTGCCTCCTCATCAAAAGCACAAATCAAATTATGTTGCCAACAATCCACAACACCCTTTGTGCTCCTGCTCAAAAACCTTTATTTTATGTATTTATTCTTTTGCCAAATTAAGTCCAATCTCCTTCCCTTCCACTCACAGCACCGCAGGATTGGGAGACAACCTATGTCTCCAATCTCATCTTTCTCCTCTACTCCTCAGTCACACGATTTCAATTTGAATCAAGTTGGGGTCTTAGGTATTTCCTCAACATTCCCCCATGCTCCTGTTGCACACTGACACTGCTCCCATCATATGGACTATTCCCATAAAAACAATACCATGTCTACACTCTGTTCATCCTTCCAGAGTCAGCTCACATATGTCACTTCCTCAGTAACAACGTTTGAAGTCACTGAGCCAACTTTCTCTTCTCGATTTCCGTAAGACTTATTTCTCGCACACCTGCTGTAAGGCTCTTTTGTCCCCCTCCCTTTTGTTGAAGTATAATTTATACATAATAAAATTCACCCATTGTAAATGCATAGTTGATGAATTTTGACAGCTGCATACAACTGTATAATCACCATCATAATCAAAAGATAAAACATTTCTATTATTCCCCAAAGTTTTTTTGTGCCCCTTGGAAATCGACTCCATCCTCCAAACTCTGGCCAAAGGCAGCCTCTGATCTTCTTGTGGTTAGTTTTGCCTGTTTTAGAATTTCATATAAGTGGAGTCATAGAGTATGATGTCTTTTTATATGGCTTTCAATAAGGATAAAATTTCTGAGGTTCATCCATGCAGTTTGTATCGGTATTTCATTCCTTTTTAAAAAGACATACCACAAAATGTGTTAGTAGACAGACATCCGAATGACTTCTGTTTTGAATTCCTATGAATAGTGCTGCTGTGAACATTTGCACACAGTTCTTTGTGTGGACCTGTGTGTTCACTTTTCTTTGGTAAATATCTAGGAGTGGGATTGCTGGGTCATATGAAAATGCCAAACTATTTCACACCATCACCACGTAAGGGATCCAGTTGTTCCACATGCTACTAGCTCTTAGTCATCAGTCTTTAATTTTAGCCAGCCCAGTGGGTGTGGTGGTATCTCACTGCAGTCTTCAATTGCACTTCCCTCGTGACTAATTGTGTTGAGCTACTTTTCACAGTGTTTGTTAGCCATCTGTATATCTTCCTTCATGAAATGCCTAAGTGCTTGGCCCATCTTTAATATTGGGTAGTTCATTTTATTCAGTTGTAAGAGTTCTTTATTTTCTTTATTTTTTTTAAAGATTTTTTTTATTTATTCATTTGACACAGAGGGAGCGATTACAAGTAGGCAGAGAGGCAGGCAGAGAGAGAGGAGAGAGGAGGAAGCAGGCTCCNATTTATTTTTTTTAAAGATTTTTTTTATTTATTCATTTGACACAGAGGGAGAGATTACAAGTAGGCAGAGAGGCAGGCAGAGAGAGAGGAGAGAGGAGGAAGCAGGCTCCTCACTGAGCAGAGAGCCCGATGCGGGCCTCGATCCCAGGACCCTGAGATCATGACCTGAGCCGAAGGCAGCGGCTTTAACCCACTGAGCCACCCAGGCGCCCTTATTTTATTTTTTTAAAGAAAACCAATGAGGTAGGCATTGGACTTTTCTTAAAATTTAATTTTATTATTTAATTATTTGACAGAGAGAGACAAAGCAAGAGAGGGACACACAAGCGAGGGGAGCGGGAGAGGGAGAAGCAGGCTTCCCACTGAGCAGAGAGCCCGAGGTGAGGCTCAATCCCAGGACCCTGAGATCATGACCTGAGCCCAAGGCAGATGCTTAAAGACTGACCTACCCAGGTGCCCCGTAAGAGTGCTTTATGAATTCTGGATAAAAGGTCCTTTGTCGGATATGCTTTACAGATATTTTCTCCTACTCTGTGTCTTGCCTTTTTGATTCCTTAGCTATTTTTTCTCTGTGAAAAAATCTAAATGTAATGAAGTCCGTCCTTCCTGTTATTTGCAAACTCCATAAGGGTAGGGATCCTAAGTTACACATCTTGAGTGCATAGCACATCATAGGTAACTGTAAGTATATGATAAGACTGGAAACTAATTATGAGTTGGGCACTATGATTAGAGTTTTATATGCTTCTTTGCATTTAATTTTCACACACCTATAGATGGACATTCTTTTCCTCATTTTGATGCTGAGGAAATGAAGGCACAGAGAGGTTTAGTAATTTCAACACTTAACGTGACTCTAAAGTGAGGGGGCTAGAATTCAAACCTGAGTCTGCCTGACTTTAAAGTCCATGTCCTTAGACACATTATGATGCCTCCCTTTGTTGGATGACTAGGTCAATGAATGGATGAATGCTCCCTTTTTTGTTCTTAAAGATTATGTGTGTGTATTCATGTATATCAGTATTTGTCTTTCTATGCATTAAAAACTCTGCAACAAAGCAAAGGACTAAAAATAATGATTAGCCATAATGATAAGGGAAAGTTGGGGAACGAAAATAGGAAAGAAAGTTCACATGTTTTGCATCTTTTATTTTTGAACCAGATGAATGTATTATGTACTACATCGAAGTATTAAGCAAAAAGAAAAATGAAGCCCTATATTTAGAACAATGGTATGTATTAGAAATCAATAGAAAAATAGTTTACCCATTTATTAAGAAAATGGTTATTAATGATTCTACAAAAGAGAGAGAAAAAGAAATTATTGCATTTCTGGGTCTCCAGAATAGAGGTTTCCTCTTACAATATTTTAAAATTCAAAGCCTCCGCATGTGACTATAGACACGCGAGCAAATCTAGGCCAGGGGGCGAGAGGCCGTGACCTTAGAATTCCCTCTTCATTCACAATGTTAGTTCTAATGTCCGGTAGCCAAGCCCATCTGCCTGTGTACTTTTGGCCCTCAACATGGGAAGAGTCGATTACTATTGAAAACTGGGTTACGAACATAGAATTTGTACCTATAGTTGATTGCTGCCCCGATTCACAGAGGGACAAATTATAATGAATTTTGAAAGACTCCTCTGCAGTTAATGAAAACACAAGGTATAACAGACCTCACTGGCCCTAATGAGAAGGTCTGAGATCGATTTAATTACCGAGCCAGGCAATGCCCACTCCAGATGCTCTGTCAGTTTCACAACTTGTACGTGCTCACGTGGATTTGGTTGAGTGTGTTCTGTGGCCTCAATAAGACATGTCGAAGGTATTTGTCACTCTGAAGTTTCATCACAGCTGTGACAGAAACCATACACTCCCTCATGACTGGTTGGCTCTCTCACTGTGCTCCTAAGAAGACAGCTTCCTGAAAGAGCAGGTGAAACAGCGGCCGTGTGTCTCTTGTCTTCTCCTTCCAGCTCCCTGGCAGCCTGGATCACAGCATGCATCATCTAGGGATCGAAGGTGAGACTCTTAATCCAGAAGGCTGGATGCAAAGGTGGACGAGGCCATAGCCGGCACCAGGGACACCTGTAGAATGAGCCAGGTGGAGAGGAGTTAAGGAGGAAAGGGAGATTTAGGAGTAGGCATAGGAAGAATGGTGGTGGGGGTATTTGTGTAGAAGTGATGAATGGTAAAGTCATTATTAATGATTCTGAGAAGCAGACACACAGGGAGACAGAGAGAGATCACTGCAAGCACCTCCCCCCTAGGACAGCCCAGGACCAACGCCACAGAGAGCACCCTCTACACGGACAGTACACTTCGTTGATAAGAAGCTCTGTGCAAAAGTCCCAAAACGATTCCTTAAAAGTCCTCTCTCGTCACGAGTTTAGAAAGAGCTAGACATGGACATGTGGCAATGGCTACAGTGGTTATAATAAACCCCATTGACAGCCCTGGGCTTGAACTCCCTGGAATGGTGGTCCTCTTCAAATAAGAAACCCTGAGCAAACTTGTCCCTCCTTTATAGAATTATCTTATTATAAAGTAATAGTAACTTGCACAGTGCTGAAAAGAACAGTGAAAAATAAAGGCCCGCAAGTAGTGTGGGGTGGTAATTAAGAGCCCAGGATCCGGGGGAAAAATCTCAGCTCTGTCACTTTCTATCCTAAAAACGATAGATCCAAGTAATCACTTTGTACCCCAATCTTCTCATCTCAAAAATAGACTAATAATGGTAATAACAGTATTTGCCTTGATAATGTTGTTGGGGAGGAAAAACAAAGTACATATACAGTGTGTTTAGCATGATCCTGGGAAGTAGGACGCTTCCAATAAACTCTAGCTGTCATCATGATTACCATCGTTGTTGCCATCATTATTATTAATATTATTATGACTCTAGTTTATCTTCCACTTCCCATAGTCTGTTAACAAGTCACATAGTACAAAATCTGATGTCTAGGTTGGCTCAGATTTTTGTCATCTTGACTGAAAATACATATGCCTGCTGGTCCCCAGCCGCATTCTTCTGCATCTCAGACCTTTGACCAGGTGTATATCCGGAAGTAAGTAAGGATATGGCAAATACACTTGTCATTTACATTATCTGACAGTGTGCGTGTTTGCTTCCTAGGAGCCTGATACTGAAAACACATAGCACTGCTAAAAGTATTAAATAAAATAGAGTTGATATAGTTACACTAATCTGTGCTTTCTAAATGTACTGATGGAGGTGAAGAAAATGAGCTGGCATGGATTTTGTACAATTTCTGGATCACACTAACCTAAATGCAAACAGTGCATTCAGCTAAAAATATTGTTTCCTCCCATGAGGTTCCCAGTTTTGCAGAGAAAAATGCCTCCGTGAAGTACATTACTTGAGACAGTGAGTGGTCTTGCATTCTGGAGGAGAAATTACACAAGAACATCACCATCACATTCTCCAGAAGTAAAGATTCTCTGGCACCGAGTCAAAACCAACATGGGGTCCCCAGAAGGACAGAACAGATGGCACCGGTGAAGCCAGCTTCGGGGAAGTGGACAATAGAGGGTGTCCTTGCACGGTCAATGTGGACTTCCTGTTTGTGGCCTGGCCCACTGAGATGGGGGTGACAGAAGACAGGAAAGAAACCAGACCCACAATTGATGAATTGGCCAAAGCTCCAGGGAGAAAATAACCACCTCAGAAACTTCACAGAAAGTATTTGCCTCAGAGGCTCTCCCTCAGAAAGATGTTGAGGGTTGTTAAATGTATCCTGATGTTAGGAAAATGAGAATTTTACTTTTTTTCTTATACAGAAAGGAAAATCAAGCAGAACCACTGCTCTTAAAAACAGTTTATTCATTATAAAAGTAGAAACCTGTTTCTTTCCAAGACTTACACTGAACTTCCTTCATCATCCCAAATGCAACCTTGTGGATTTAAGGTTGGATTGGTTTTTTTAGTCCTTAGGATCACCTGTACGCATCCTTTTGTGCTCCCTCTGTTCAACAGGAAGACATTTGAAACCCCACGTGTGTCTGCTTCCTTTCTGTAGTGTGTAGGTTAGTGTCGCACACTTTGTAGGCAACTCAGTAGATATCGATGGAATTAACATTTTAAAATGAAACCATTAGCTCTGCTGTTACCACCATCTTTGTTTCAATTTACTGACCTTTATACTGAGGCCAAATACATTACCGTCTTTACACTTTGTTACAGCCATCTATGAAAAGCTGGCAGAAAAATCTACAGTAAACTAGAGTTAGTAATTGTCTCCACATGTATTTTATTTTTTTAACCCCAAATCTCAAAGCATTTTAGAAAGAAACACTGTTGTATCTTTCTTTAACAGGAAAAAAAATTCATAAAAAGTGAATGAAATCTAAATAATAGCCAATAAAAGTTAGAAAATTATGGTAACTGATAAAATGGTATACTATGCAGTCATCAAAATTATGGTGTAGCTCTATATTAACAGAACTCCATCCTTGGGAAATTTTTTTTTTTAAGATTTTATTTATTTATTTGACACAGAGATAGAGATCACAAGTAGGCAGAGAGGCAGGCAGAGAGAGAGAGAGAGAGGGGGAAGCAGGCTTTCCACTGAGCGGAGAGCCCAATGTGGGCCTCGATCCCAGGACCCTGAGATCATGACCTGAGCCTAAGGCAGAGGCATTAACCCACTGAGCCACCCAGGTGCCCAGGAAATTTTTTATTAAAAAAAAATAAATGCATCTTAAAATATGTAAAATATGATAACTTTATTGTAAAAATATGTACGGTTGTATGTGTAAAAATATGTATGGGTATGTGTGTTTGCGGATAGGAAAATAATTAAAAGATATTTAACATTGGTTTTCTACCAGGGATGGGGAAAGGGGGCACATTACAACTGATTCTGTTTTTATATTTTATATATTACCACATTTTCTGTTTTTATAGCAAGGGAGAAGTATTACTTTACACACAGAAAAAATATATAGCCAATTTAAAAGAATATGTAGCAATAATCTTAAAGAATTTTTTAATTATTCAAAATCTCATCACCAATAATTATTTAAAATTTTTTTTCATGTTAGTTGTAATGTTTTGTAACAAAGCACACCAAAAGTCACTGCCTTAAGATGCTAATCTATTATTATCATCCCGGGTGAATCTGTTTGACAATTGAGGATTCCCTGATCTAGGCTGAGTTTGGTTGATGTCAGGGGCTGAATTGCATCCCCTCAGAATTCATATGTTGAAGTCCTAACCCCTAGTAGCTCAGAATGTGACTGTATTTGGAGAAAGGCTCTTTAAAGAAGTAATTAAGTTAAAATTAGGTCATTATGGTGGGCCTAATCCAGTATGGTTAGTGTCCTTACAAGAAGAGGAAATTTGGACACAGACATGCCTAGGGAGAGAATGCTTTGTGAACATGAAGATGGCCAACCTACAGGCCAGGAAGAGAAGCCTCAGAAGAAACTAAATCTGTCAACCCATCTTGATCGCAGACTTCTAGACTCCAGAACTGTGAAAAAACAAATGTCCCTTGTTTAAGCCTTGTAGTTTGTGGCATTCAGTTATGGCAGCTCTGGCAAAGTAATAGAGCCGACGGGAGCTGGGCTCCAGCTATATGTTGCCTGGGAGCTCTGCTCTAGGCCGAGTTGGGCTAGGTTGCTTTAACAGGGGTGAATCACCTCCACATGTCTAAATTCCTTTTTCCAGCAACTGGCTAGCCATGGGCTTATATTTTTCGTGGATGGCAGGAACACAAGGGGGAAAGTGGAAATAGGCAAAATCCCTTAAGGCTTAGTTCTGGAGCTAACACACTATCACTTCTGCCTCTTTCTATTGGCCAAGGCAATTCATGTGACTAAGCCAAAGGTAGAGATCAAACACAATGTAAATCATAGTCAATAAGAAGTATGTCTACTGTAGGAGAGTATTGCAAAGTGGCATGGCACGGAGTATGGATATGCCAGCGGGAAAGGGGGGGGTGGAGGGAATTGGGGCAAATAATGTAATATATCATGTCTTAGATGTTCACATACATTTATATGATCTTAAATCACATACTGTATCTACATATTTCCAATGTTATCTAATGTTTAATCTTATTCCACATTTTTAATTGGATTAATAATTTTAAATTTCTTTGGGTGTGTAATACACCATATTAAACCCACTCTTTTTATTAATCAGGACTATACAGGTACAGAATCAATTGTAGGGTAGGTTACTAAGGAACTAGAATAAAAGCAAATTTTCAATTTGCTTCTAACCCTCAGTCTATGAAATTAACACATAAGTTAATCAATATACAAGTTTAATGCAAATGTAAAGTCCATAATAATACAGTATAATGTTTTGTACATACTGAGCATTCACTATATATTTGCTGGGTAAATTCTTTGTAAATTTATTTTGAATGTGAGAACTGTTGCTAAAACACATTAAAAATGTGAGAAATCTCATTTGTTAAGCAAAGGAAAACAAAAAAATACATACAAAGTACTGATGACAGTATTAACTGTAAAACATTACAATTTGGTATCCATTATCAGCTTTCTGGTTAGTAATACATGGAAGCATTTTATGGACCTGCTAAAACTTTTTATTCACTTGGATGGAAGATTGACTAAAATTTAGCAATCCTGATAGCAATTATTTTTAACTACAGTATTATTTTGCCCTCCGAAAACAGTCCTACGTTTATGCAAAAGGAATGCAAGAAATTACCAGAGAATTTTGTTTTCTGAAGACTAATAAGCCTCATTTTTCTAAAAGGATCAAAGAACGACAAAACTTTATTGAAGTTTCCTTTCTAAGAAAAAGTAAATCTTGGCTCCAAGTTCATTTTCCAAATCAGGAAGCAGAAAATATTTTTAAGAAAGTATTGAACCTGAGAAGTAGAAAAAAATTTTTCCACTGGCTAATTATTTTTATAATTTGGTTCTAAAAACATTACCACTATATATAGTCCTAAAAAAGATTTTAGTGTCTTATGTAATCAGTAATGCAGTCACTTAAAAAGCATGTGGAAATTGCAGAGCTAAATAGCAGACACATATTTATTACATTTGGTTCATGCCCATACTCTAGGGACAGCTAAATGTGTGTCTATAGTACTCCTTTGTCTCCTCTTAGAAACCCCTCTAGACCTCTGTTATGCATTATATTGTTTAGATATGTCCGCACTCAGTTTCAGGAGAGTTATTCCTGAGTCACTTTCAAACTGAGCACATGTTGCATCTGTTTTCTGTTTGTGAATACTGAATGCTTGGCACTTTAATTGGGATATTTTCCTTTGGAATGAAATAATTTCAAATATTTGCTTAATCAAAACATCAGTTTCCTTTTCCAGTTTCCATCAGGGATTGTTGGTAGGTTTCCCAGGCTTGGTCTCCTGTGCGTTGGAGAAGGACCCACCTCTTCTTGGTGGGTGGGGGGGCAACAGAGGGAAATCAGGCAAGAGCCGGGCCATTAGCTCACCCTTTCTGCATATGCTGCCCCTCTCTAGATTCCGCCCGCCTCTTATTCAAATACTCTTGAAAGTTAGAACTGTCTCACCTTTTTCCGATCATCTATAATCTTTGTTTTTTTTCCTCGGAAGTTTTAACTGCAGCAGAAAAAATTTTCCCACAGATGAATTCTGTGAAGTCACTGAAAACCTTCAACCCCAACCTCCCTCCTCCCCCCCACCGTCAGGTTCACACACAAGTTGTTGGGGCCGATGATCTTTGGAATACATGCGCTTAAGAGAAATTAGCCTGGCAGCAGGGACACAACAGAGCTGGGGGGATCGAAAGAAAGTGGAGGGAAGGAAGACAAACTGTTGCTGTTGTCCATGGGGTAAATGAGAAAGTCATTGAAGTAGAACTGGAATGTACTCCTGGGAAAAGCAGGTACTTCAAGGACTTGAAGCAAAGCTCAGTCACTTGTGAGACACTTGACCCAATCTCCCTACACCTCAGTTTCTCTACTTAGAAAATAGATATGAAATTAGCATTTGCAATTGTTTTAAAAACTAAATTATAAAGCCCTTTAAATGCCTAGTATTTTTTAATTAACATATAATGTATTATTTGTTTTAGGGGTGCAGGTCTGTGATTCATCAGTCTTACACAATTCGCAGCACTCACCATATTAAATGCCTAGCAAAGTTAGTATGTGATTTTAAATGGACACATTTGAAAAAGACTGTGAAAGGACAAACAAATGAATGCTAGTGGATTGAATACAGGAAATGAAGAAGAAAGATTTACAAAGATGAGAAGGTATCTAGCCCGCTGACACACATTTCTCTACTTTATTGACCACAGGACACATTTACCCGCCACAAGGAATCTCAGAGGACACTGGTTAGAGACGTGTGAACATGATACTTCTTCGGGAGATCACCAAGCACAGCTTCACATTCCAGGCTCTGTGCAGGAGCTCCTGAAAATAAATTTATTGGCATTTAATCTAAAGGCTTCCCCAAAGTGTTTGAGCGTGGAACATATTTCTTGTTTTATTAACTGCTAATATACCATGGAACTAGAGTTCGCAGAACAGACTCCGGGAGACAAGGGCTTAAATGTGGATCCTGGGCTTTGTTATGGATTTTCAGCTTGTCCTAAATGAAATTCAGATCAACTAACTGGACCGCAGTCCCTGGAGATTGGTCTGCAGTCTTTCCAAAGGGCAGGTCAGAAAGGCACCCTTTGTTCTGTGGCAAGTCTTCATCATCCTGGCTCAACAACAGGTTCTGGGCTTTCCGTACATGTTCTTTTGGATTTCGTTAAGATTCTAGTTGAAAATAAAACAAAGGGAATCTCAAACTTTGCTTCTCTGTGGGGATTTTTTTACCTCTAGCTTTTCTCCCATTATCTGAAAGCTAGAAAATGTTAACAATATTTCAGTGATAGAAAGTGAAATTAATCACATTTTGCAGTCAGTGAGTTGTTTTAAGAAACTATTTTATCAAACTAATGTATATTTTCATTGTAGATAAGTTCAAAAATAGAAATAAACAGAAGAAATTAAAAATCACATTAATCCCATCATACAGAAACAATCACTGTTAATATTTTGACTTTTGTCCTTCCAGATTCTGTACATGTGTATTTATCACTCAAACAAGAATGTAGTGACGTTATATATTTGTTATGTAACCTGCTTCCCCCTCACTAATTAATATCTCTAAATATATTTCCATGTCAAGAATACAGATTTTGATCATCATTTTTATGGAATAATAAATATTCCAGTGAATTAGTAAAATATAACTCCTTACAGAAATTTACAAGAATGACTATTTAGGTTGTTTTTATAAACAACACTACAATGAACATCTTGGAACTAATTTCGTCATGTTCGCAAACAATTTTTTTAAATCAGGCTTATAAAAATAAAAATAAAAATTATAATTTTATAAAATTTTACAGTTTCACACACTCTTCATATTTACAAGAACCACTCTCTCTCGGAGAGCATGACACAAGAAGATTCGTTAGTCTTCACACTTCTGATCAAAGAAGGAAAAGGGACAAGCCTTCCCCTTCTCCTCAGCTGTGTTTTCCCTGTGTATTTAAGGCACCATAGAGCCAATATCTCTGGGGAGGATGATACGTAATGGCCAAAATGTTGTCATCAAAACCTTGCAGCTTGCTTTCAAAGTATCTTCTTATCCTCATTCACTAACTCTTGTCTTTAATTCCCATGTATAGTTTTAGTTATTTATTTTTCTACCTGGAAAGTGTTTGGAGACAAGGTAATTTTAATTTATGACAAGATGTGCAAATTTCCAAATCATGATATATTTAATTTTTAAAATTATATTCTAGCAACAATGAATCTCTACATTGGTATACTATTGAAAAATTAAGCAAACCCAGAAATCACAGATTAACCTTAATTGCCAAAGTTAGTTCTGACCTATAGAATAGAATTTAAGTATTAATAATAAGTAACATAAAAATGGGGCACCTGGGCCACTCAGTCAGTTAAGCTTCTAACTTCAGCTCAGGTCATGATCTCAGGGTCCTGGGATCAAGTCCCAAGCTGGGGAGTTGGGCTCCCTGCTCCGCAGGGAGTCAGCTGCTTCTTCTCCCTTTCCCTCTGCTCTTCCTGTCCCCCAAATCCCCCCACTTGAGCTCTCTCTCTCTCAAATAAATAAAATATTTAAAAAAAATAGCAAAGAATTGACCTATTCCGAATATTTTATATAAATGCAGTCGTAAAACAGGTGACTTTTTGTGTCTGGCTTAACTTAGTGTAATGTTTTCAAGGTTTGTCTGTGCTGTAGTATGTATCAGTATTTCATTTCTTTTTATGACTAATGTGTCTTAAATACATAAGAGATGTTGGTCTATAGTTTTTTTCTTCTGGCATCTTTATCTGGCTTTGGTATCAGGAAAAGACTGGCCTCATCAAATGAGTTAGGAAGTGTTCCTTCCTCTGTCTACTCTTTTGGAAGAGTTTGAGGATTGGCGTTAACCCTTTAAACGATTGATAGAATTCACCAGTGAAGCGATCTGGTCCTGGACTTTTCTTTGTTGGGAGGTTTTTATTAAAGATTCAATCCCTTTACTTGTTATAGGTCTATTGATACTTTTCTATTTCTTTTTGAGTCATTTGGTAATTTGTATATTTCTAAGAATTTCTCCATTTCATCTAGGTTATCGAATTGCTGGCACACAACTCTTCATTGTATTCTCTTATATTCCTTTATTTCTGTAAGTTTGGTAGTAATTGCTCCACTTCCACTGCTGATTTTAGTTATTTACATATCCTTTCTTTTTCTTAGCCTAGCTAAAAGTTTGTCAGTTTTATTAATCTCTCCAAATAATTCCCAAACTTGATGAAATATATGAATCTACAAACTCATGAAACTCAGTGAACTGAAGATTTATGACTTCATGGGGGACCTGGCTGGCTCAGTCAGTGAAGTATGGGACTCCTGATCTCAGCGTTGAGGGTTTGAGACTCACAATGAGTGTAGAGATTACCTAAAAATAAAACCTTAAAAAAAATTGTGGGTCCACAAAATGATTTACACACAGTAGGGTCTCAATTTGGTAGGAAGGCTTTCATTTTCTCAATGTGCCTCACCTCCTGTGATTCTGAGCCCAGAACCAGTCTGGTTCAATTTCTGCAGAGGGGAAACCTGCACTAATTGAGGTGGGGGAGGGGTGCCTGCCAGGCTTCTCAGGGCAGAGAAAAGTATCTAGGATCTAATCCTCCTCTTAAAGACACCAACCAATCATCCCATTTACACCTCTAATTAGCACTGCAGCTTTCATGATGCCTCCCATTCTAAGCCTTTTGGAAATTCTGGCAGTGCCTAGTAAATTCCAGTAAATTCTGGAACTGACTGCTTCCTGGCTTTCACCCTTGCAAGCAAAGATTTCAGTTACCACTTGTCTATAACTTCCCAAGATGATCATTTCTCTTCTCTGCTACAGTATCTCCTTATATTCCCCTTCTGCATTTATTTTCGTTCCTTTTTAATATAGTAGGAGAGCTTTGGGAAGGGTCAGAGATAGAGTCTTATCTCTTAATCTTTATATCTATCTGAAATTGATATTATCCCCATTTTATAGAGGAGGAAACTGAGGCTCAGAGAGTTTAGAAAACTTGTCCAAAGTCACAAAGGTAGTAAATGATGGATCCCAGTTTCAGTGGCCTTTATACTACCTTATACAGTTTCATCAAGCATAAGTAGACACAATCTGCTCCAACGTCATCTGGCTCCAGCAAGTGTCTAAAACGAGTGTTGTTTTAGAGTTCCCTATGTTCTCTAAGTAAAGTTCAACAAGTTTATCTTCCTAGTGCTCATGCCCCAAGACTAGACAGGTTCATTATTTTAACCTTCACTCATACTCAGTACTCCTAGACACAGGAATCCTGTTAGGTAATTACCAGCAGCAGTTCAAAGGGGAGTAAAGAGGAAACCAACTGGTGGCTGACAGACATACTAGATAGTTGTGCAGAAAACAAAACAAAACAAACCAAAAACCAAAAACCAAAAACCAAAAACCAAAGCAAAAACTAAACAGTGGGTTTACTTCTAGGGGATGGAGGACAAGGCAAAAGAGACCCGTTGGGCAAAAACCTGAATCCACAGATAATAATCGATGATTTACTACTCCATGGCACACAATAGCTAACGCCAGAGAGTCCTTTGGAAAGAGGAACAGGCCACTTATCAGGGTATCTGCCTCTCAGCTCCAAACACGTGGCTGCACTCTGATGTGAGAGTTCAATCTTTTAAATATTCCTCTTTTGCCAGTTGGCACAATACTAAGCTCTGTCGGTAGAGGGCGCTAGAGGATGACGTGGCTTCTCCGGTTCTGATGAGCTCTTCTCAGCGGGTCTTTGCAGGTGCACCGCTTCTCTAATATCTAATGCCCAGAGGCTGGGCAACTACTCTAGCTCTTGGCTTCTGACTCAGCAGTCAGCTCTCTAGCACCTGACCCCTGTAGTGTATGATCAGCAGCATCCAGCAGCTAGTAGTTTCACCTGTCCCTAGGCCAGACAGCTCGAGCAGTTTTATGGCTGAGTCCCTTCCACAAAGAACCTTTCTTTTCTTTTTTTAAGATTTTATTTATTTATTTGACAGAGAGAAACAGTGAGAGAGGGAACACAAGCAGGGGGAGTGAGAGAGGGAGAAGCAGGCTTCCCGCCAAGCTGGGAGCCCGATGCGGGGCTCGATCCCAAAACCCTGGGATCATGACCTGAGCCGAAGGTAGACGCTTAACCGACTGAGCCACCCAGGCGCCCCACACGACACCTTTCTAAGAGTAGTTTTCACTCGCACCCTACAGGGAGGGTTTCTGGCAAGTGTCAGAGGGCGGATTTCCAGTAAGCCCCACCTATGCAGTACCCCAGTAACTTTTCTGCCATCCAGTGAGCCATCAATGTGCCCTCTCCAGAGTCTTAGGTAGGGGAGGTGGCTCTTCTTTGGGTACTCTCAGCGCTAGGGGGTAGTGGCTGCTCCTTACATCTGTTATTCCTGTATTTTTTAGAAAATATATTCTCTTCATTTTTTACTAGGCAACCCCTCACTACTTTAATCCTGTTTTATAATTAATGGTAAAGGATGGTAGAATGGTCATCAAAAAGCCCAATGCTTTACCATTTACTTAAAGATTTATGTTAATTTGATTTTCGAACAGATTTTAAAAGGGTATTCACCATTGAAGGGAATAGCACAGAAATTATACCTAAGCCTAGTGCATGTAAATATTATAAACTATACAAATAAATGTGCCTGAAGATATATCTTCTTCTTTTACTTCACCAAAAAGAAGTTTTATTTGCATTTGATTGAGTGGGAGGATAATAGCTAATAATGGTTTGCATTGTGGATTGTAGAGAAAGTCTTTTCCAGGAAAATACTTTATTTCCACTTGAGGCAGATCCTATGGCGATGAGAAATCCAGCCCATTTAGAAGAGGCTAACTCCCGAAAAACTGAGGTGAGTGCTTCCATTCTTGCATCTAGAGGGCTGCTGCCCACACTGCAGCACACAAGGGTACCCTTGAGCATCTCAGTCTCACTTGCAATCTAGTCAAATGCAACACTGTTTGAATTTTCCTGCTATCCTGCAGAAGAATGAGATTTTGGAAGTCTTTCCCACTTAAAACATAGTATAAGTACAATTTAAAAAGGCAAAAGGTGATATTCTTGTCTCTTCAAATCAAACAGTTTATTGGTTACCAAGCCATCGTGACCTTTTGTTGGTATCTGTTAAAACAGAAGGAATTTTGATAATATTTCCTCTTTTAACTTGGGAATGCCTGTCTATAATTGCCTACACATCAGCCTACTAAGTATAGACCACATGATTGGAGGTCACCCTTGAAATGTTGATTTCTGAAGAAACAAAAATAGGTAACTAGTTGAATGATGCATGAGAGAAGCTGAAAGTTTCTGATTTGTCAATAGAACCCAAAATTCACAACCCAAAGGGATTAGAGTTTCAATCATAACTGTTGAACTCACCACTAACACACACCTCTTGTCACAATGTGAACCTGCCCCAAAATTTTACCTAGTCTAGAGTTGTACTAATAACACAGTCTAACCAAGGAATCTGCTCTCCCTTATAATTTATTCCACCAGAATTTATTAATAATCCTAATCATAACTCTGTAAAGTACCAAAGATCAAAGAGGTTAGGTACGTAGTTTAGAGACAGAAGTTGGAGAACAGGAATCCAGTGCTCCACCCCTGCATATTACCTTCACCGTACTAAGTTACACTTACTACAAATAAATTTCAATTCTCCTTTTCTATTGTGTATATTAAATGATTAAACCCCCATGAAAAATAGAAAATTCTTCTTCTTCTAATTTTCATTTCTATTCTACTTTTTACGCGATAAGTCATGATTTACTACCAGATACGTTCTCTTGTATGTTATGGATATAAAGCTCAGGAATTAGTGTTATAACTATTTTACTTAAAGAAAAGCTCAAATGAGTATAGCAAACTGTAGCTTAATTCAAATAGTACTGAATCCAATACTGCATCCAAAAGAGCCTGTTAGTATGTGTTACTCTGCTTCTTAAATGGACCAAGTGACTACAGGAGAAAATGCACAAATCGAAGAGCATTCAAACAATGGAATATATGCCATCTTGTGGCAAGGTGAGGAAATGCAGCAATTATTCCACAGTTTTAAATACTGTAACTCTCCTGAGCATTATTTCTTCACATTAACATTGCTACTCATGTGAATAGCCAATAACAATATAAGTCCTATTTTCCTATTACCCATTCACAACGCTTTTGCTTGACAGATTATCCTTAAGTAAATTGCAGGGACATTAAGATCCTCCTAAATTTGCCAAATCTTACTAGCTTTCTTGCTAAAATCAGTTCCCAAAAGATTGCGTCTCTATCCGCCATAACCTAGGAGTTTTAAAAGGCATCAGACTGCGTCAAAAGGCTCAAAGGCAACCCGTGTGATGTTTAAAGAATACCTGAAGGGGACCCGGGTGGCTCAGTTGGTTGGGTGTCTGCCTTCGACTCAGTCCTGGGATCAAGTTCCATATCCAGCTTCCTGCTCAGCAGGGAGACTGCTTCTCCCTCTCCCTCTGCCCCTCCCCCTCCACTCTCTCTGCAATAAAAAGATATTTTTTAAATAAATAAATAAAGAATACCTGAAGATCTAAGACTTGCCCCCTGAATCATTTTGGCCCCATCTACCACCCTTTACATGACATGGTGACAATAGCAGCTGACACTTATTGACTGCTGTATTTCGTTATGTAATCTCTACACCCAATGTGGGGCCCGAACTGAGGACCCCGAAACCAAATCACATGTTCTATGGACTGAGCTAGCCAGGCTTCCTTAACAGCAGCAGCTAACACTTATTGGGCATTAAGTATGTATCAACTCAATCCTTGCAATAACCTTATGAGGTAAGGATGACTATCATCACCCTCATTTAAATTAAAAAGGAATGGAGGCACAGAGAGGTTAGTAAACACAAGATTATGGTGAAGAAAGAGATCTTACACTTTGAAATGCACTACTTGTGATAGCACACAAACCAAAGTTTTTATTTAAACCTCGAAAACCCATGTCATTTATATCACCATATAAATGAGAAATGTTATGAGTCCCATTGAACAGAGAAGCTTCAGAAAGATTTTTACTGAAGGTACTGGAACCAGAGTCACAGGTAATGTCCTTTAATGTAAGAACTTCAAAAACTCTCCTCTATTGACAGAATGTTAGCTTTGGTAGAAGGACAAAGATATTATATAACTACCTTAGAGTACCAGTGCTGACTTGGAACAAGCATTCACCTATGTCAGGAGGAAATGTGAACTTTTAGGAACAAAGCAACATCTTCATTAAATTAAAGGACTGTTTTTTGCTTTGTTTTTCCCTGAGTTGAAGGAATTTTCAAAGTGCATTTGAAAAAAAAATGAAATTCAAGTGATAGTTGATAGCTACTCTATTCTGATCAGGAACATGATTCTCCCAGATGGTTTGTATAATCTCATTTTAGGCTCAATGCCTTAGGCTCAATGGCTTTTAGCCACATGGCACACCTTCCTTCTCCTTCAAAGAAGTGAAACTAGGATAGTCCCTACTGTCCCAGCAACTGAACTGTATGAATCTGCAAGTCATTCCAAAAGATGACTTGAGACATGGAAAAGGAAGCTGTAAGATTGTGTAAAATTTCTCTTTGACTAGAAATTATGCTTGTTTTTTAATTGACATTTTGATGTAATGTTCACACGGTCCGTCCAAATCTCCATGAAAGCAGCCAATGCTCCAGTGCTGCATTTCATTATCTTTACTAGATATTACTATCAATTTTGTCTTTTTCTTTTTACACACAAAAAAAGATAGTATGTCATGTATTCCAGCTCTTCCTTCTTTCTCTTCATGGTAGATCCTGAGATCTTTCTATATGTATTATGTACTTCTCATACTATGACTGTATTATTTCATAACTTATTCAACTCCTCTACATTTAAGTCATTTTAATTTTTAATTTCAAATAATGTTGCATAATGATTTCTGAAAGTCATTTGCACAAGTATGTTAAATTTCTCAAAATGGAATTTTGAATCAGATTATTTGTAATTTTTAAAAAAGATGTGAGAGCACCCAAACAAGTGAAGGGGGGTGGGCAGAGGGAGACCACAGGGCTCTGTCTCACAACCCTGAGATCATGACCTGAGCCAAAACCTAGTCAGTCACTTAACCGACTGCCACACAGGCACTCCAGATTTTTATTTGTAATTTTGATACAGGATGTTAAATTAAGTCATTATAGGTTATACTGACTCTCTCTACTACAATGTATGACAATTTCCTCACCCTCTTGCTAACACTTGTTTTTCAAATTTACAATAGGTTTAAAAAGTGTCAAAAAAATAAACATTACCTTCATAGATTTTAATTTGCATTTCCTAAGTGGTTCAAGATCTTTCTGTATTTAATAACTATTTGTATTTCTTCTCCAGTGTTCATATCCTTCATGCCCTTTTTCCGTCTTTCTCTACTAGCTTTCGGTATTAGCCTTTTGAACTGTGGCTAAATTGTAATTCTTTCTGCACACTGCCCCCTGCCATGTCATTTCCCTCAACTCAGAGCTAAGTTTTGTTAGCCTCAATTTTTTTGTGAAATGTGTTTCTTCTATAGCTTGGAGTCAGACTTTCTCTAATTACTTTGTTAAGTCTCTTAAACAGTTTCTAGTACTTAGAGTGTCATTTTCCCTTTCCAATTTAAATTTGATTCTTCTAGTGGAAGGTAAAAAACTTTTTCCATTTGACAACTTTTTATCCCAACATGCCTTAAGGAATTTCTTCCCTCACCAATCTGAAGTACTTATCCATTATTTCCAAATGCATATTGATATTTATCTACTGTTACTCTGATCTTTCCCATTATACACCAGAACTGTAACTTCTCTACTTTTGTTTCTAGAAATTGTTACTGCTATTGTCAACAGGATCCTTATTCTTTCAGTGGTTGTTTGGAGGTTGTACCAAGCCACTTGGGCTGAATGTGCTTGTTTCATAATTCTCTTGAACCTTTAGTCATATATAATGCTTATATTTGTAAATAGGAAGAAAACAAAAGGTAAATGTGCCCAAAGAGGTTCATGTTTGGTGTGTCCTTACAAGAGAACAGTAATAATACATAGCAGTTAAAATGAACTACACTTGTTCAACAGGGGTAAATCACAACAGAAGAACCAAGTTACACAAGTATATATATGTGATACTTTGTTTCACAAACACTATCTTATCCCTTAGTGAAGGACTGAGTTAATACCTAATGTCATAAAGGCTTTAGATGCTGACAGATTTGCAGCAAAACTAAAAACATGGGTAAACTATCCGTGATCTTCAGAGAAACGTTACTTCTGAAAAGTGGGAAAGGGGAGTTAAATGGCAAAGCATATAAAGAAGTCTTCAAACTGGTATATTTAAAGGAAAAAAAAATCACTTGAGGCAAATACAGCAAAAGTGAAAAAAACCATGTTAAATCTGAGTGGGTACATGGCTCTTCGTTACCTAAATCCAGGTGCTTCTGTGACTGTCTGAAATACTTCTCAACACAGGGGCTTATAGAGAAACATCTTCCATATTATCATTTAGAATTTTATGATTTTTATTTCAATCACTTCAGGTGTGGCAAAAAAGTAATTTCACTCATTTTGACAAGTTCCTAAAAGGTTTTATTTTTTCTGTTGTATATCTTAGAGTAAGTATAAATTACCCACTTGTCTGCTTTCTACCACTAGAATATAAGCTGTGACTGCAGGCATTTTTCCATTATCTTCAGTTGCATACCCAAGGCATTAAAAGAAACAAATACTCAATAAACTGAAAAATAAACTATTTCTTTAAGTGTTTATGTCCTAATTCTTTAAGTGTTTGGAAACTTGTGTGCAATAATGGAACCTGGATGCTATGCAAAATGCAGTAAAAAGACCAGGTTTTGTCTAAATAGGTTTTATTTTAGACGGACTTAATATGAATACAGGAAAATTCTGGTCAAACACAACCATACAATTCCTTTTCTACTTGGTACATAGTGGGGGTTGGCAACAAAGTCACATATTGCTCAGTATGGAAGACAGTTTCCTTCTCTGATTAGATTTCTTCTTTCAATTCAGAATTTTCATTTCCAATTTTTGGAAATCTTTGGTTCAGCTCAAATATAATTCCTGATTTCAATCACATAGCTTATATTATTAATTTAGAGATAAATTATTATAATGAGGTGCCAACCTTGACTGGTTGACTGGCCAAACTATAAAAAACAAGATGGTAGAACTGCTGTTGCATTAAGAAATAAGTACTGTAAAATACTCTTTCCTGAACAGTAAATGGATGTCCTTGAAGTCGTAATCAGTTACCTTTCACTCTTAGTGTATCCTAATTGTACAGAAAGTCATGTTATTAGCCCCCAAAAGAGGATTTCATGTTGTAATAAACAGACAAAAGACAATCCAAGTACAATTTTTTAATAAAGATAATTACAAAAGATGGAAAAAATCAGCTCAGAAAGGCCAATTACTTCTTTAATAGATCAGTTTGACATAATAACTCACATCAATTTTAAATACTATCACATAAAGCATGGTGGAGAAAAGAAATTTTGCTTCATAATTAGAAAACTCACAATAAAACTTGCCAAGAAAAACAAAAACAAAAACAAAAGGCCATTTTGAAAATAAATACAGTCCATGCCAAAGTAGTATAAAATGAAGCCAGAAGTCTTCAAAAAGAAAAAAATTTTCTTCCCAGTATTTTCTATTTTATGGTTTCTGAAATTGGTGAGACACTCAAATTCAAGGGTTGCTGAGCTGTTCTGATTTGGCTCTGTTAAAAAGAGGCAACATAAAATATTAGGGTCCTGTAGGGTCATGCCCAGAAACAAATGATAATGCCTTGTTTTGGGGGTACTGACTCCCTTTAATCTTTCCAGTGATTTTACAATCTATTCCAAGTTATCCTATAAAGGCTGGCACAAAATTATACGTGGTTAAGTATTTATATGCTTTCTGACGATAAAAACCTCAATTATGATTTTGCTAAACATAACTGCATTATGAACCGTGCTATGCTAGCCCAGTGTTTAAATTTAGCCATCTCCCAACACTAAAAAAATTCACATATACAAAAATTAAGAGAACCATGAAAAGATCACATAAAGTTACTAGCAAAATGTCTGATACATTACATACAAGAGTACAAACTAATATATGTTCAGCTATACAATACTATTATTAGTTTTTATCATTTTTTAAGGCAAGCTACATGAGTAACAGATGAACAGCCAACACATAAACTGATGGTTAAGATATCACTTTATATACCAATATGGACTAAAATTTAGAGCACCTTGTACAATTGACTGATGCTCTCAAGCAAGTTCAGTCCAGCACTTCTCAAAAGAATACACACATACACACCCAAAGTAAATGTATTTATTTTTATAGTATATAAAAATTACTAGATAAGGAATATAATTTACCCTTTGGTATCTGTTTTTTCACCACTACTGTCCTTGGATTTATCTTCTTCCTTAACATCTAAAAACAAAAATTGGGAAGAGATTGAAGCCTGTTTTAATACAAAATATATATGTTTTAAAATATACTTAAAATATAAAAAGCTGTCATATACAATCTTACTATTCATGAATTCAGTTACTATAGAAGCTTTGCTAAATGACAGAGGTTCAAGGGGTCAATGTAAAAACACAGGTCCTGCCCTTTTGAAGTTCTGTTTCACCTATACTACAATATTAATTACAGTTGGGTATGCGTTGTGGAGAAGTACCGCCTACGGACGCGTGCACAGCAATGAGGAAGGTTGGGAAAGGCTATCACAGAGAAGTGACTTTTGAGAGGTGTCCTAAGAATGAACGGCTTTTGGGTGGGAAAAGGGCTGAAGCTTCTGAACGAAAGGAAAACTTAAAAGGACTCTGAGGCAAGACAGAATTTTTTTTTAAGATTTTATTTATTTATTCATGAGAGAGAGAGAGAGAGAGAGAGGGAGAAAGGCAGAGGGAAATCCTAGGATCGCAACCTAAGCGAAAATCTGCCTTAAGCATCTGCCACCGAGGGACAGAACTAACCAGGTTAGAAGGAAGAACTGAGAGGCCACTGGGACTGAAGTATTGTGAGAAGAGGGGAGAATTAGGTAAAATAAGCCCAGAGGCACAGTAGAGGCTAAATCCTACTGCTTCCACCATTCACTTTTAACCCTCACCATTTAAGTCCTGAAACTTTACTATTCTAATAAAAATCAATAAAATACTAACATTAACACTACAAACTCAAGATTACTAAAACAAATTAGCCTAAATATGCTGAATTTTTTCAGAGCTGTATGAACCGAAGTTTTGAAGCAATGATTTGACAATAAAGCATCGTGATTATAAACAGTTACTGAGCATTCTACATAGACATTTCAGGGGACTGGTCTGACTTACAATACAAACGTGTGTGATAATAAGGATACTATGACTTTTTTTCGACTACTGGCTTAATTTTGAATATGTAAACTTGGTAATTCAAAGTGCCAAAATGGAACTGGGAAAGGGAGGAAGAAAAAAGAAATGGCTCCAACTTTAGGTTTTGATTTACAGATTTTTAAAAAGTTTTCTGGGGTACTATTTCTTTAAGTGTAAGGCAAGGGATTTTAAACAATTGCAAGGCCTTATAAGAATCCCACAAAATAATTTTTTTAAAATTATCGTTATCAGCAGCAAAAGTTCTGAGGGGCTAAATACTAAGAGATCAACCCACTATGAGGTCATTAAGCCAGATCAAAAGGTACTCTCTTAGCTAGAACAGCAATGAAAGACAAGCAGCACCCTAGCTAAGGTGATTTCCAATTTGGGGGGGGGCACGAAAAAGCTAAAGATGTTTAAAATGAGAAGAAACTTCAAAAATGACAAGAGTATGTACTGATGGTGAAAGAATGAAAAATACTAGAAAAACAATACAGCTAAAGCTAAGCCCTCCTTACATCAAACATAAGTGGAATTTCTGGATGTCGATCAGTGCATAAGAGCAGACTGGAGCCATCACTGTGATACATTCGAAAGTTAGAATTATAAAATGGTAGAGAATGGTAGGCAGCCTACAGAAGAGTGAATCAACAGTGAAAGAAAAGAACTCCAGGTGTCAGATATGCTGGGGAATCCTAACCTCTCTCATCAAAAAGACAAAAGAACACGAGAGCCAGCTTAGTCATGAAACTTCAGTGTGACAGATACAAGGAAAAGGATGCTGACCAAGTATGTCTATCAGTTTTCCATGTGATACAGGGTCAAAATTAACAGCCAACTAAAACTCATGTTCATCACCATTACTTGTATACAGGTATCCGGTATCCATCCAATCAAGAAACGCACCAAGTGTTAAGAATATAGATATTTAAGATACTGTGTTCCCTAGCCATGAGCAGCTCAATCTACAGTGGAGGTACATAAAAACCTGTAATGAGGCATTGTAAAATATGTTAAATACAATAACCAAGGTATGTATAAGTACTCTGGGAACTCACATAAAAGATGATAGATTCCAATAGTAAATTTACTGCCTAAAGCATCATTTTGTCAAAAGACAAGCTGGCAGCATTTTTAAGTTATGGCATCAAAGTATTATACCTCCCCCATCCAACCCAGCTTCCAAATACCTTTCTATCTTTCCTCAGAGTTTTTATGTTTTCATCAAACAATTTCTGAGCAGTCTACTCTCTCAGCATTTTCACAAGGGTGAAACTGGTCTAAGGACACCTCTTTTTTTGTGTGTGTCTTATTCCCATCAAATGAACATTAGGTAGTTAAAAACTATCTTAGAATTTGACCTCTGCTCATAGACTACAAAAGGGATCTATATAACCACTTGGTCTTCCGACCCACTCTGTTTCATAGTGTGATGTCTGTTTTATGCCTATGTCAGCAAGAGAAGGTAAGGTTTTCTATATTGTAAGAGCAAATGTGACTAGTAACATTAACAGAGCTTTAATAAAAAAAGATTTAAAAGGTAAGCACCACTTACCTCATGGAAAAAAGTCATCTACCTAACATAATCACCCCTTTAATATTTGCACAACTGACTTCAGGATTTCATAAAAAAATTGCAGTGAAGCTCATTTTAAAAACTTACAATTAAAACACATCTACCAAAAAATAAATCTGACCTGCTTTTTTGTCCTCTGTTTCCTTCTTGTCTTCTTCAATTCTAGCTTTCTTTGCTCCTTTCTTATGATCAGCCACATTTCTACGTCCTCCTTCTCCTTCATCCTCAGAATCCGAGAATTCTTCATCACAAGCTATCCGTTTGTCTGATGCTCTAACTGATTATATAAAAGTTGACAAAGCAGTCACAGGTTTTATAATTGTTGTAACACACTCATGCACAAATGTACCAACCAATTTCCACATCTAAAAGTACAGGGTAATATATGCTTAATAATTCTAAGATTAGAACTGAATGCATGGTTTGTTCAATAATGAAAATTTAGATTTGATCTAGAAAGAAGTAATTCAAAAATATGAAAAAACGTGGGGATCTCACCAAAAAAAATTTGGAGGAAAAACTATGTCTTACTAATAGGAGCGGGGGTGGGTGGGGGGGTGGGTGGGTAAAGGATAATGTCTTTATCTAAAGAGTGATCATTTATTTCAGAGCTAAAAGGATATACAGACAACATTAAAAATACCATTAATATCAAGTATGTTAGAAGGTCTACACCACAACTGATACTATTACACTACAACTCTAGCAATGAATATTAAGTGGAATGGGAGACTAGAGAATCAAACATAAGTGCTTAATGTTACTGAACTCATTCTCATTTGAATAAATGGCATTACTTTCCAATTCATTCCCAAATATACATTAAAATTTCTTTTTGAGAGCATGCATGTACACATGCATGTGTGTGTGGGGGGGAGGGGTAGAGAGAGAGGGAGAGAGAATCCCGAGCAGGCTCCACACCCAGTGCAGGGCCCAACACGGGGCTCGATCTCATGACCCTGAAATCATGACCTGAGCCAAAATCAAGAGTCAGACAATTAACTGACTGAACCACCTAGGCGCTCCTTGATCATATATAGAGTCACATGAACTAAAAACACTGACACTCAAATGAGGGTTTAAGACACAAGAGGGGCACCTGGGTGGCTCAGTCAGTTAAGTGTCTGCCTTTGGCTCAGGCCACGATCCCAGGGTCTTGGGACTGAACCCCACATCAGGCTCCCTACTCTGCGGGGAGCCTGCTCTCCCTCTAGCTCTGCCTATGGCTCCCCCTCCTTGTGCCCTCTTAACAAAACAAAACAGAAAAACCAAAAGTCAAATCTACGTAAGATTAAAAATGGGAAAAAAAGATAATAATAGTGTCCTCATGGAACATGACCCATAGTGAAGTTCTTGGACCACCAAAACCTTTAATCTGTAGTGATATTTTTTTTTTTTAAAGATTTTATTTATTTCACAGAGGGAGAGAGATCACAAGGAGGCAGAGAGGCAGTCAGAGAGAGAGGGGGAAGCAGGCTCCCTGCTGAGCAGAGAGCCCGACGCGGGCCTCGATCCCAGGACCCTGAGATCATGACCTGAGCCGAAAGCAGAGGCTTTAACCCACTGAGCCACCCAGGCGCCCTGTAGTGATATTTTTAACAAATCAGGAGAATGTAATAGAATACACATCAAGGCATTATCTTACTAGAAATTCTCTTGTCTGGATCTTCTCCATCTTCATCTCCACTGTCTTCATGAACAGCATCTTCTGGAATAGCTTGCATCTGGACGCCAGGTGCATGAGGTAACATGCGTAAATTTTCAAATAAACGCTGTCTAAATTACACATGCAAATTTATTAGACAAAATTCATTTCTTTTCAAGTTCCTCTTAAATGTAAGAAAACACTAAGTGAAAATTTCATATTTTATCTGACTTAACCCATGAGTTAAAATAATTACATAAAAGCATGGTACTTCACAGACTATCATTAACCCATCTAATCCTCAAAATTTACAACGTAGGTACTATTTCAACCCCCATTTCAATGATGAGAAAATGTAAGCCTAAAGGCAAATTAACATGCCAAATGTCACAAAACTAGTGTGTGGCAGGGAGAGAGGACACAAACTTGGGTCTGTGTACTACAGTAGCTCTCTAAACACTTTGCTCTTGGAGATAAAGTTTACCAAAATGTTTTGAAAAGGAAAATTTCACTTTCAAGTAAGGCAAGAAGTATACAATTTACAGTGCCCTTTGAAATTTAAAAATCCATTTTAAAAGAAAATGGAAATATTTTTGAGCTATTAAAGCAATACATTTTCATTATTTCAGAAAAAATAATCAGTAATCTTAAGGTTTCAAATGCTTTTGAAAAAGACAAAGGAAATATCTGATATATAAAAAATAAAGATAAAATGTTTATCAAATCAATTCAATGAGCTCTTACTTTATCTTTTCCATATACTCTGGAGTGTTCTGGTTTGTCATGTTTGAAGGACTAATATGCAGTTTGAAGTCCGGACCAAAATACTCAAAGTAATCATTATATGGCAATTCTATTAAAAACAATGAAATAAAGTGACATATTAAAAGCTCGTTTTCACACAAACCCATGTACAAAATCCAGATTCAAGCTATGAAACACTCCCCAAGGAAACTTTTAAAAGTGACTGCTCTCCTACTTACATGGTTTGGAATCTACTCTAATCATTCATCTGTCAATCTGTATATATTGACAGTTCTATCCAATAAAGATAGCATAATACGAATACTTTTTTTTTTTTTAAGATTTTATTTATTTATTTGACACAGAGAAGGAGATCACAAGTAGGCAGAGAGGCAGGCAGAGAGAGAGGAGGAAGCAGGCTCCCTACTGAGCAGGGATCCCGATGCAGGCCTTGATCCCAGGACACTGAGATCATGACCTGAGGTGAAGGCAGAGGCTTTAACCCACTGAGCTACCCAGGTGTCCCATAATACAAATACTTACCATTGGGAATCTCACAATCAAGGGCAACTGCAGTCTCGTATGTCCAACACCGAGCAACATTACGAATTGTGTATCCACCTCCCCCAAGCATCAGTAATGGTAAATTGAAAGTTTTTACAACTTCTACACATTTAGCATGACCTGAGACCAAAAAAAAAAAAAAAAAAAAGATTTGGGTAACAACAAATCTAAATATTTTAGCAATTTGAAAAATAAGTTTTAAAAAGATAACAAATGCAAACAAAAGTTTTACTCAGCCAAAATAGCTGTTCTAAGTATTTAAAGACTATGTAAAAAATTTCAAGAAAATTCTAGTCCAAAATTTTTTAATTAAATACCTTTCACACAATGATACATAAAACACAGTAAGATATGTGGCTATTTTAACAAGTGTCCCTAATATAAAAGTGAATTATACAGCTAAATTAAGATTAAAAATATGAACAGAACACTTATTTTTATTAACATAGGAAGACATGTGGTACAAAGATTCTATGTTCATGTGACATTACATGGGAGGGAAGGTTACAATGAAACATGAACAATCTAAATGTTACCACTTTTCCATGTAAACATATGCAGACAAATTATGAAAAGCTATACAACAAAGTTTACCTATAGGTTATCTTCAGATAGCAGTACTATGAATAATTTTATTTAAGATTATAAAATTATTATCTATTGCTATTAAGAAATACTTCAACAAATACCTACGTATAGAAATCTGAACAAAAAGTAAACCTAATATAAAAACAAAATACTTTCTTTGGATATATGTGATTGTTTAATAATTAACTATAAGCTACTTACCAGTATTAATAATGTATCATTCAGGCATACAAATCAATATTTAAAGAAAAAACCCTTAAACTATAGAAGAAATCCATGCTTACTGAAGAATATTTGGAAAAACCAAAAAGTACAAAGAAAAAACCATTTAAAACTCCATCATCCAAAGATAGTTTTTAAAGTATTTCCTTGCAATTCCTTCTGAGTTAATAAGATTTAATGATTTTTTTCATGTATTTGTGTATTTGTGAGCATTTCCATTGAGTATTCTTCAACTGTTGCAATATAAAACTCATAACCCAATTTCTATTACTGCTACTAGAAAAACATGAGCTTCTTGTAATAGATTAAAAAAACTGCTTCAGTATTTTTAAAGACAAAATAAAAAGTTAACTCATAGACTTCTGAGTAGATAGCTGGCTAAACAAAAACATATTTCCTTTTTCTCAAAACCTGATAAAAATGACTATAATGGAATTTCTTAAAGGCTAAAACTGAAACCTATAAAAAATGAAGAATGGCAAAGAACACACAATAACAACATAAATGAAGAAATGAGACGGAGAACAGCTAACAGACTTTAAAAGACCCGAGAAATCTAAACTGAACCTGGCAGTAGAGAAAACTTAGAATTAAGTTTAAGACCTGGGATTGCAAATACCCTTAACGCTTTATACAACTGAAATTCTAACAGTAGAAATGTAAATTATTATAAAAGTAAAACACTACAGTTTATGATTATGAATGCTATTACTTTTAAGTATGAAAGCATCAAAGCATTTTCAAAGTGCTAGGACATGAAAACAGAGTTCATACCCATTTCGTACATTAGGGAGATTATATCCATTCTGAAGCCAACAGATGGTTATCAACACATTAAGTGCAACAATATGAAACTGCTATTTGACCACTATTGACCTACCAAGAAAAGGGTTAATCAAGTTTGTATGGTTCAACCTAATAAAAGTAGAACAGATTATACCATTAATTCTAATGCTAACTGGTACAAAAGCAATCATAACATTAAATAAAAGATTTTAATATCTGGATTTAGTTATTTAATTCCATTTAAGCCAAGTCATTTTAGAAAAGTTCTATTTTCAGAATTCTTCACATCCTACAAGGCAATTCAACGCAAGAATATCCATTTATTAACTGAAAATTCAGAAGGAAAACAACTACAAAATTCATGTACAATATTCATCATTGCTGATACCCATATAACAAATTTTAAGAACTTATTAAATAAAATTTAGGATTTATTCTTACACCCTAGAAGATCATTCCATGGATGGTGATCTTTCACTTTGGTCTGGACTTATATCACATGTTAATTTCAACACTGGATCAAATTTTAATTTTTGGTGCTACACTCCTAATCCCCACACATCTTTTCTCAGAAAGCTACTTGAGAATGTGCTCTACCAAAACGAGACAAAAACTAAGAGGAAGACAGAGGAAAGAGCAAAGGGGGAGGGAGGGCATATAAAAGAGAGCCGTTTTTCTACCAAGTCTATAGGAGATACTCGTCCAAATAGTAACAGTTCAGAAGGCTGCTCTTCGAAAAGGTAAAATAAAGGAATACTTGATGCACCTGAAGACTTGAAGCTATTTAGATACTGGTGATTTAATAATGAGTAAAGAGAAAGCTAAGTAATGAAAAAATTAGGCAAGAAAGTTATACAATAAAGAAAAATTTGATAAGCTGAAAAGTGCTTTAATATTGATGACACTGTGAACACTGAATACCACACCAAAATTCTAGTATAATTACCAGATTTAAACTATAAAAATGAAGATACTGAAAGGATGTATGCATGTGTTGGGGACAAAGTGGTGAAAAAGAGCTTCTTCCATGATGAGAAGTGAATATACAAAGCTGAAATTCAAAGTAACAAAGTTTGGGACACCTGGCTGGCTCTGTTGACGGAGCATGCAACACATTTTTTTATTTTTTAAGATTTTACTTATTTATTTTAGAGACAAAGAGAAAAGATGAACCGGAGAAGGAGTAGAGGGAAAGAGTCCCAAGCAGACTCCCCGCTGAGTGCAGAGCCAAGCGCAGGGCTCGATCCCATGACCCTGAGATCATGACCTGAGCTGAAATCAAGAGTCACATGCTCAACCTCCTGAGCCAGCCAGGTGCCCTGAGGAACATCCAACTCTTGATCGTGGGGTTTAGAGTTTGAGCCCCATGTTGGGTGCAGAGATTACTTAAAAATAAAATAAAAACAAAAATAAGAACAAAAATAAAATAAAAGAAAGTTAGTTTGCATGTTACTTGGAGAAAGATAAACACCAAAAGGAGCAACCAAAAACACTGAAAATGGCTGCCTTGGTTGGGACTACGAGAAGCTTTATACAACTATTCATGTACGAATGTCTCAACAAAATAAAAAAACCTAAGTTACTGAGATAGCATTAATTATAATTATAAAAATCAATTCCAAATGTATACATACGTTTGACAAAAACCAATGAAAAAATACAAAACATGTGGTTCTGTGTTAATATAGTAGAGGCAAAAGATTTTAATGATAACTTTAATGGGAAGTTCTTGGAGAGAAAAAAAACAAAACATGTTCCAGGAACTATCACCCATTAAACTGCTTACCTTTGACTGTCAGATTGAAGCAACCAAGCCTATCACCAGAGAGTGAGTCTGCACCACACTGTAGCACCACAGCACTAGGTTGATACATCTCCATCACCTTTGAGATAATCTATGTACAAGATAACAAATGTTAGTATCTGTAAAATTATTTCAAAACTCCATTTTGACTTTGAAAATAATAATACTTACAGGCTTAAATATCTGTCCATAGGACTCATCATCTATACCATCTCTCATTGGAAAATTGACAGCATAGTATTTGCCTTTTCCTGCACCAATATCCTAAAATACACAATTAAACAGCTCTTAGAGAATATTTCATAGTAAATATGCTTGACATGTTTATTAAAGAATTTTTCTTACAAGATTAAAAACTAGGTAACAATATGCAATTCTGAATTCATCTTTTAGGTTAAGTACAGAGCAAGTGTAAATTCCGATATAAATGGATTGTTTTATTAAGCTGAACAGAACCAATTCCAATTAGTCTATAATAGTTATTTTGGGGAGGAAAGAAATTTAACAATTAAAGGCAATATTACATTAAACCAAGAAATTAATCATGAACAGAACATGTGAGACAATGTTATGAGTAAAACTACAGAAAAAAATAATCTGAGCCAAAGAATCATTCAGGACAATTGTCTCTATAATGCACAATCCTTCTGTGGCTCACGTTCTGGTATAAGTTTATTTATTATGAAAGAAAAGCTCCTACTTCCCTCGAGTTTTGACAACTGCAGACTAAAGCACCAAAATCTGCTCTTTAACTGGGCTTGAAATAAATTTTGTTTCTACTTGTTGAATAAATTCCACTCTAGCCATTAATACTTCCCAAAGAAGAAAGAGAAACTGAGAGCTAGGTTCAGCAATATACATACACTTAAAAATATAAATATACACCCACACACTACATATACTATTTATATATTTACTGTGCATGCGTAGATGCATGTGTGTAAATGTACCTGAGTGCACACACACATGATTCCTAGAAGAAATGGTATAGCACAAAAATTGCTACAAAATAGTTCTTTAATTGTAACACCAAAGAATTGGTGGTAACTGATTCTTACTGTGTTTTAAATTATGTCTCAGTATATAAGAATCTTTAGGACTACTAATGCTTTTTTACAAGTCTCCCTTTGTCTCTCAGATAATGATCTGAGTTTGATTCATTTTTAAAAAGCATAGTTTTTCCTTCAATATTAAATTTATCACGACTCAACTTCCAATGAAGAAAAAATAAGTGGATTAACTTACCTCCAACCATTTTTCTTGTAGAAACCCAAATGTTTATATATAACTAAATACAAACCATTCAGATGTGGATAACCTAGAACACTGTGAATCCCTAAAATCCTGCACTAAAAACTAAACTCTGGAATATACTTTGACACCAAGATTTCAGAACACAGAAAGCCGGTCAGCAGCACTTCTCACCCTAGTCAAAAGCTGGCCCCTCCACTGCTGCCCTTGTGCACCCAGCTTTATCCCTTTTAGTTGTCACTCCTAAACTGCTACTTTATCATACCTTTTTTCCCCTAGAGTCCTGCTGTAATAAAGGCAAGCAGTTTTAACAATGACCTAAGCTCAAAGTAGCTTCTTTTCTAATTTAGAATGAACTGGCAGGTAGAAAAGGGAATGTTTATTAAATTAACATCAAAGAGACACACGAGTTTTATGAAATTCCAAATATAACTCCATGTATAATGACTGATTTTGATTTCCTTACAAAATTTTGGGGACACCTTTATAAGAACCAAAGGGAAATTATTATGATGACATTTCATATAGTAAGTGTAAAATCTTTACTGAGTAAAAGAGAAATTGAAAGTCATCCTAAAGTCTTTAAAAAAACACCCATTCTCCAATACTTCCTAACAACTTCAAACAATCATAAGAATACTGTCAGAAATGAACACAGGCTACATTTTACCATTTCTAAGATTAATTAGGATTATACTGAAAAGAGACTTTCTTTACGCTTAAAACTGGGAAGGGTTTGCTGAATTTCCACAGAGTACAATGGCTGTAGACCAAGGGATTCTACCAGTTTAGACTAGTGGTTCTCAAATGTTAGTGTGCAGAAACAATTTTGGAGGCCTAACAGGATGTTCCCAGTGACACTGCTAGTTTAAGAGTCATCCGCTAAGAATCACTGTATTTAAGTTAAGACCAAGAGGGAAAGGCACTCAAGAGGGAACAGGCGTGGAACTGAAAATATACATTTGCAATTTTAAAAGCCACATAATTTAAACTCAAATAAATTAAACAATTGACCTTCTATCCATTTATAAGACTTCACCATCACAACTCTTAATGAAAGAGCACCATCTTGTGGTCAAATAAAAAACTCACATATTTGAAAAATAAGGCCACTCTTCAAAGTTTTGGTTACTAAATAGCTATAACTACACACCACAGATACGAAAAATAACCTTAATAAAATAACTTAGAATACTGAATGCCATGATAACAGAAATTTCCCATATAATCCAGGCTGAATTAAAGACAGCTATTTAAATTTCCGAATAAATTTCAACATGCACAAAACATCAAAGTTTGGTTTAAGAAAAACCAGCAAAGCAAAAAAACTTCAGGAACTTTGTACAAACAAGATTTGACCAGTGGTTTTCACATTCATAAAATAAAAAAGCACTAAATGGAAGAAGATAAAGTAAAAAAGAAATAAATGCACTTAATTTAACAGGCAGGCAGGATAAGCTATGGGATTCTTTCTCTCTCTAAATGGTATAAACTATAAATTTCAGAAGCCTAAGGAAAAAGAGATTAAAATTAGGCATATTAAATCAAGACTCATCTTAAAAGGAGGGCAGTACAAGAACCTAAAAAAAAGTTATTTTCTTCCCCGAATCTTTACAGTCAACAGCAATGTTGGCTACCATCATGTAGGTTTTAAAGATGCAAATACACACCTAGAAAACTTCTTCGTGCTTCAGGGATGTTCAAAAAATAATTACTCAACCAAAGAAATCATGGATGAGCAAAAGAGAGATCTCAGTTCTCACTAAATTTTTTTTTAAAAGATTTTATTTATCCATTTGACACAAGAGATAGACAGCCCAAGCAGGCAGAGCAGCAGGCAGAGGGAGAGGGAGAAGCAAGCAGGCTCTCTGCCAAGCAGGGAGCCCAATGCGGGACTCGATCCCAGGACCCTGGGATCATGACCTGAGCCGATAGCAGCGACTCAAGCAACTGAGCCACCCAGGCGCCCAGTTCTCACTAAATTATTGCTTATAGTCAACAAATACGAATTCTAGCAAATGTTACATAGCATATAAAATGACCCAATTGCGCAAGTTTCAAATGAATGAAGAACAGTGTTAGTTTAGATATGATTATTAGCTCCCTCAGTTCTCCTAATTTTTATATAATACTTATTCAGACAGAAATTCAGTCTTACCCTCAAGTCTCCTGTTCCAGGAAAGTATTCCCCATATTTATGGAATGATACAGTCATTACACGATCTGTCGTATAAAAAGCTTCTTCAACGCCATCACCATGATGGATATCAATATCAATATATAAGACTCTCTGATGATACCTGAAAACAACGCCATCAGTTAAGTTTTTTAAAGGTTTTAAAAGATGGGAAGAACCACCATAGGTTCAGAAAACCCATTTCTGAGCGTTTGCATTTCAGAATGTGTAACCCTCTTCCTGACTTTATTTCCAGCCTAAGAGACTATTCAAACATCTAAAGTTACAAGTTTGGGCCTTAGATCTTTAAGTCCTTCCTTTAGCCCCAATCTAGGTAAGAAAATGTTATCTACTCTCCCTGTGAAATCTGTGCAGTTCTACAGGTTTTAAAAACATATTACATGTTTCTATATATTAACAACTGAAGATTATACTGTACTTACAGGATTATTACTTTAAAACAACTCTCTAGTAAATTTTCAATGTTATAAGACAGTGGTTGGTAATCTATTTCATAGCCCAAATCTGACCAATGAAGTCTTTTTGTAAAGCCTTGAGGTAAGAATAGCTTTTACATTTTTAAACCACTGAAAAGTAAAATTAAAACAAGAATATTTCATATGTGACAAGGGAATGCAAATTTCAGTATCCATAAATAAAGTGCTGAAACATGGCCATGCTTATTTGTTTACAGATTATCTATGTGTGCTTTCAACTGCAAAGCAGAGTAGTTGTGACAGAAACCACATCTGGTACTCTCAACATTTCCTAGAGCTGCCTGGAGCACTACAAATTGTTGTGATACAGTTATAGCTCAAATATATTTTAAGAGCCATGTATCACTATACTGCGACATCTTATTACCAGTACATACCCATGTCAAAACAGAGAAAAGGAAATGAACTTTGAATGTCATACTTTTATGGCACGGTGAACTGAGGATTATTTTGTTATTAAATCAAATGGCAGAGCTTTGTGTGTTTATTATATAATAATATAATACCACCATGTTAAAAGAAAATAATATAAACTGATATTATCAAACTAAGCACTCATTAGAATATTGTCAACTCACAGGAACGTACCGTTCAGCAAAGTTATGAAAAAAACCCAGAATGTCTCATTATAGTAGACTTTCTTCACAAAAATAATAAAAAAGCTGTTTTGTTTTGTTTTTTTAAAAAGCTGTTAACCAAGTTTCTGAGTGGTTCATAAGTGGCTTATCAACAGTCAATTAATTAAATTATGACTATTCACACCAGTTAAAGAAATATGTCTATACAAGTTAAAACTTGTTTAAGGGTATAAGCATGTAGGCAAGAACCACTGCCCAGAGATGAAGACACAGAATCAAAATCAACAGTGAATTAAAAGCCAAGACAAATCATTTCAAGTGGTTTTCCCTGGCTCTCAATGAGTTACCTGAAACATTTTAGTTGTTTATCTGAGGAGTCAATACCAAATTTTAAATGACTGAAAAATCAGTCTCTATAAACAGTATGCATGGAGTAACTACAAGCAAGAACATTTTTGATATACTGAGAAAAAACTAATTGACTACAATCTGAAGTGGAATCTGCTAAGATATGTTACGACTCATAATGGTTAAAAAATATAAACTTTGTAAATTTCCAAATTTTTAAGTCCCTTTATAAATCTCTCTCTCAAACTGCAGTAAAGGATTAACTTTAAATCTAATTCCTTTAGTAATTTAGAGACAATTATATCCATTAGTAGAGAACCAAACCTCATTCCATGTGGAAACTAGGCAATTAGCTAGACTCATTCTGTGAACAAATTTCCTTTAACACAAGGTTTCAAATTTTTGCCTTCAAAAGTTAAAACTTACAAAATGTTAGAACAGAAACTTTCAGGGTCCTGTCATCTTTCATTAGTTGAAACTGTAACACAAATCTAAATCTCCAAACTACTTTTGGTCTTTTTTAAAAAGGGTAGTTAATGGAAGTTTTAAACATGTATATGCATTTCTCATTCTTATTAATCCAAGGAATGGGTAAACGTCCTGTATTTCTACAATGGTTTGTAATGAATACATAGAAGACTCACCACTGAACTATTTTTAACCTACTGTTTCTTTGATATTTTTAAAAAGTTATAGATTTATATCATTTTAATTAAAACTTTTTCATAAGAAAAATATCAACATAAATCAACTTACTTTAGTAATTCAAGGATGGCAAGTACAATATCATTAACGTAACAGAATCCTGATGCTTCTGATTTCTTAGCATGATGTAACCCTCCAGCCCAGTTAACGGCCATATCAGTTTGTTGTCGGTTTAACTTCACAGCCCCAGCTAAAATACAAGACAGGGTAGACTCCAAAAGTGTTTAAAATAAAAAAAATTAATATGACTAGACAAAAGCCCTATAGGAAAGAGTATGCCATGTGTAAGAAAGAGAGTTTAAAATTACAAGAAGATAAGGACCATTGTCTGGGACACTGACAACACTTTTTCCTTAAATATTATCCTATAGCTGTGTTCTGATTTAAATAAGCGTATATACGGAAAGTGGTAGCTAGAAGAGAGACAGAGGAGAGAAATCTATGTGAAAATACAAAAGAAGTAAGAAACAAAAAGTTCAAGTCATTATGAATATAAAGCATGGGGTTTATTTATTTGTTTTTAAAGAAAAAGGGTAACTACTTTTATTATTTTTTAAAAAGTAAGCTCTACACCCAGCATGGGACTTGACCTCACGACTCCCAGATCGCGTCACATGCTCTACCAACTGAGCCAGTCAGGTGCCCCAAATGTGGATTTTTAAAGACAACTGTACTACTATAAACATAGAGACTACTTTTTATTATCAAAATCCACTACCACTAAAAACTTTTGCTTTAAACAAATAATCCAAAAGTTACATACCAAACTTAAATCAATTTTCAGAACTGAATCAGGACACTTACCAACTGAGCCACCAGTTGAGAGCTGACAAAATTCAAAGAGTCCATCAAATACTGGACAATCCTCTCCAACATTAACTGTGAAAGATGGATTTCAGTTAGAATCCATTCTACGTATTAATTAAAGGTTTTCTTCCAAAAACTATTTCTTACAAATACATTTTTATTTGATGCAATCATAGAACACACGAGAGAAGAAATCTAAACTTTGATATTTAAAAATATAATTTATCATTTAACGCAAGGTAATTAAAGTGTTTATTATGTATGAAACACCATCACCAAATCTTACCAGGGTTATTTGTAAAACATCTTTGCTTTATTACTAAAAAATTTAATAGCCATCAAAATATAAAAGGCATTTATTTAATTAAAACATGCAGTTGAATTTTAGGCATTTCTCCTTAAAGATACAATAAATTAATCAGGATTCCAAAATATTTAAGCAACTTTAACCCCTTTATGATTTACTTTCTCTAAATATCCCTAAATGCACAGAACGTTTATTAACTTTGAAGTGTATTTTAACGAGTACTAAAAGATAAAGCAGCTGGTTGCCTACCCAATCTTAGAGGATGGTAAGAATTAACTAGGTTCATAACAGTCAAGACATAGAAGGAAGGGGTATATAAAGCATAAGGAAATGACACATACAGATACACGACACATCAGAATATATTTAGTTCCTTAGTACTGACAGGATAAAATAGACATATTATGTACATGACCCATTCTCAGCCTCTTCCCACCCCCCAAATTATAACCTTTTAAAAAATAAGGGTAATTATTTTACATAGCTTTGTATACTCACAATTTATTAGCACTATAATGAATGGATTTGAGTTTCTTACTGCTCAGATATAACCTTAATATAATTCAGTATTATGTATTAAATCAATCCTGTTAATTCATCTGCCCTACCCATAACTTTAATCTAAGCCTGATTCTCCATAAAAAAAAAGCAGGGACAAATAATATGTTCTATTTACATTATGGCATTTTATTGAGTAAATGAAATAATCTATAGTAGAAGTGCATACAAAGTTCTATAAATGTATACAATGTCTAGCAATTACACTTTAGTATTATTAAAATTGTTTTTATTTTTTTAAATTGTTCTTTTTTAAAAAATCATCACTGAAGACTATAGAAGTTTACAGAACAGAAACACTGATGAGAATGAACTTCAGTAACAAGCTTTAAAAATACTCTGTTCCAGTCATTTTAGGATGACATTTTACATTCCACTTTCAAGCCAAGCAATTGCTAATAATAAAGTACTTCTTATCTATATAAAAGAGAATACTATATAGAAGAAATCAAAAAGCTTCAACTAACAAAGGAAAGGAACAGATTACATATTACAATCCACATTAACTAAAGCACACAAGTAGAAGATAAGAAATATACATACCAGGCTAAGGCCAATCTAAGTATAATTACTTAAAAAAAAAAACCAACAAAAAAAACCCAGAGGAGTAAGGCCTCCCCACCAATATCCATTATCCCAAAGTTAAAAAGGGACAAAAACAAAGAAAAGAGGAATATCCAAATAGCTCTTTGGCAGTTTGGCAGACCAATAGGCTTCAGATAGATTTTGTTTTTTAAAGATTTCTTTATTTATTTGAAAAAGAGAGTGAGAGAGAGAAAATCTCAAGTTGACTCTGCTGAACACGGAAGCCTGATGCAGGGCTCAATCTCAAGACCCTGAAACCACGACCTGAGCTGAAATCAAGAGTCAGACACTTAACGGACTGAGCCACCCAGGCACCTGTTTGGGGTTTTTTTTTTTTAGTTTAAAATAGCGCTGAGGGGCGTGCCTACTAGGTGGATCAGTTGGTTAAGTGTCTGCCTTCAGCTCAGGTCATGATCTCAGGGTCCTGGGATCAAGCCCTGCACCAGGTTTCCTGCTCAGCAGGGACTCCCTGCTGCTCCCCCTACTTGTACTATCTCTCTCTTACCTGTCAAATAAATAAATAAAATATTTTAAAAAAGATTTTAAAAAATAAAATAGCTTTAGTATTTTTACACTGACTATTCAAACCAACAATTAAAGAAGTATTTTAGATCAGGCAGAATACCTAGATTTGGATAACTCTAATCATAAGCTTCTAAAAATACTCATTTATACTTATCAATACTAATATATACTTTTAACATAGAAACGTACATCTCTGCATCTGCTTACTATACTCAGACATGTTATCTGGTCTTATTGAACGTAGAAATTTGATGTACTCATCACTGTGGTATTTTGTCATTTCTTCAGCAGTGGCTTTATGGGGCCTCTGTGAAGAAAAACATATGTCAGAATTGTGGAACTACAACTGGTTAGATCAGAGTTATCAAACACAAAGTATACAATTTCCCCTAAGAGTCCTCTCAAAAGAACTAGGTCTGCCAGAACAAAATAAATTCCAAAGCTAATCCAAATTTATACGTGTGTTTTAGAAAATAGTAATCAATTCCAAAGCTAATTCCTACTCCTTTAAAAGCATGAGACAGGTCTGATTCTAAATACATATTAATCACTCCTTTTATTTTAGTGGAAATTGGTCAACACTTACAAAGTCGAATCTGTGTTCAGAAACTACTTTCACTTTTTCCATCATAAGCCCTCTGTTCTATATCCAGTGAGAATGAGATTCATTCTCAATTATAAGTCTTTGTTCACAATCTCTATTCCTTTCTTTTGCCTATCCTAATTATCTTTGTTCCCAAGAGCTCAATTTCATTTATGACACACTTCTCCCAGAAGGCTTCCAGGAAGATCTATCCAACTCTTTCTGTATTCTGTAAATGTCTGTATTTGAAAAAAAGGAACTCATAGACACCCAGTATTGCTAAGTGCTTGAAGTCTTTCTTTTCTCTTGTTGTGTTTTTCTTTAAAAAAAGCAAAAACAAACAAACAAAAAGCAGGGGAGTAAGGTCTCCCCACCAATATCCATTACAAATCCCAAAGTTAATATATACTTCCATCAGTGCAAAATAGTTAAGGCAGCTGTATCCTAAATGTTAGCTGTACTGTACATGCCCATTAACACACTGTTCCATATGCCAATAAATATTTGCATAATTTTCTACATAGTTCTTTCTTGTAATAGTTCCAGGTCAACTCTTCAGCAGCACAGCCAGGTCAACCACTACTGTAACAAAGATATTTAGTGTGCTAAACTGAGCTGTTGTCTAGAATGTGAAAAAGTGGGGTATGAGAAACTTTCAAAAAATGGTTGAGGAAGAGGGGACAAGAGAGGTCATAGCTCCCACACTCTCAGTTTTCTCTAAAGAATAAAACAAAAAGAGGATTTTCTGTTTTCTTCCAGAACTTTTCATCTGCTACATGCACTTTAAAGGGAATAATAAACGTTTCAAAGCAGATTAAGAAAAAAAAACAACAACAACCAAAAAAACAATTTGTCAAAAGGTATACTCACATATATTTCCATTTTTCTATATAAGCCATAATTTAGCAGCAAGTTATGGGTCATGCGAATTCTATGAGGTTTCATGGGATGACCCTGTCCATAATAATAATTTCCAATATCACCTAAAATAGAAAAAAGACAAACTGAACAATACAGACAAGAGAATCTTCACAAACGATCTAAATTTATGTATATTCATCATTAGAAGGCACTTACCACCTAAGATTGAAAACCTTAAATACTGATTTTAGATTTTTCAACTTTCAAACTGTATTAGAAAACCAAGATACTGTGTACACATTTACATGATAACTCCATTAATATATATGTTTATTTATAAATTAAAGCAAGCAAGCTTTTCTGATTTTCAGTTTACCAAAATTTCAGATTAGCCCTAATAAAATACTCTATCCTCACTTACAAAAGTAGTTTTAGTTACTTAAATTCATAATTATTTTTCATATTTAAGGGCAAATTCAGATGCCTAAAGTGAATTCCGAGTTTCACTGTTACTATTTAAAAATTTTACAGCAAATATTGTTTCTTGAATATTTACTGGCACCCCAGAAATTCTTTATAGTTGGAATTATGGGAGTTAAAATGTCTATATATCCATCACAGTCTATAAGAGAAAATTTTTGGTAAATGAAACTTAGATCCTAAATAAAGTTTTGCTCTGGTAAGACATACTCAAAACATTTAAGAGAGTAAGGATATTTTGTCTCATTCTTTATGAATAAAAGTTTTAATTGCCAGGCTATTTTTTTTCTATGACATCCTATATACCAGTGTCTTAAATCATATTTTCATCTATCAAATTTCAATGAAATCGATACTTTTAGATAAAGACCCTGTGTTTTATAAAATAGTATTAAGGAAACCCTTAAAAATATACTACTCTTTAAATGTAATAAGCACTTTTTGCAACAATGTGTATTAAATTAGAAATTCTTTTAGTATTAATTCCAGTCTTTAAATAAATAATTCCAAAATTTTATTAGGACAGTCAAGCTGATTTTAATGACTTGAAATTAATCATTTCAACACAAGTTTATATAAAAAGGTTTATAAAGAATGTCATCTCCCCATCATCAGGATAAAAAAAAAATCTTTCAAAATCCTACCTAAATACACACTTTTTTTGTTTAATAGAAACTGAGAACTCAAAAACTGTTTCCTCTCTCTTCCATATATTTGATAACAGTCTAGGATGAACATTCCTATTTCGTAACAGGCCTATTTTATAACCTACCTATTTCTAATTGCTACTACTGTTTGAGTTTGTTGGTGTAACACTAATTTACTTAACTCTTCATTTCCAACACAAACTTTCTTCTGAAAACAATATATACACAGTCATTTTAAGGGAAAGCCACATTTCTTAAAACAAGAGCCAATAACAAGACTAAAACAATATACACAAGTAGCTAAGCAAGGTTAAGGGAAGATGCAACATTCCTCTGCATTTACCATTCAGAGGCTATGCGTGGAAATAAACTACCTTTATAAGGACTGGCTGCAAAGCTCCTCTCTTCATGGTTGGCACTACACATAGTTCCTTGAAAGCAACAGGGTTTCAAATTCTTAAGGTATGGAAAACCCACCAGAATTATAAGGCATCATGAACCCAAGTTAATGCAAGGGAGGTATTTCTAAGTTATCATCACTACCAGAAGAAATCATGAGAGTTGGAATAAAGAAACTAGTTTTCACAGAACTTCCAAATGCCTCCGTGTAAGATTTACTAACATGGAATGTCTCTAACATCTATCACATTTTAAGATCAAATATTCTAGGGCGCCTGGGTGGCTCAGTGGGTTAAAGCCTCTACCTTTGGCTCAGGTCATGATCCCAGGGTCCTGGGATCAAGCCCCACATTGGGCCCCCTGCTCAGTGGGGAGCCTGCTTCCTCCTCTCTCTGCCTGCCTCTCTGCCTACTTGTGATCTCTCTCTCTCTGTCAAATAAATAAAATCTTAAAAAAAAGATCAAATATTCTAGTTATAAACATACTGAGAATCCAGTGGAAAGCCACAAATAATATGAAAGATGTCAACCTACAGAACGGAAACTACAGTTGCAATTTCTCAGCAAGCCTGTTTAAAAAAAAAAAGAACAGTAGCAGTAATTAACATTTATTAAGTGTTCACTAGAAGGTTCTATTCTAAGCACTTCACATGTATTATCTGTTTATCTTCTCAATTAACCCTATGATGTAGGTATTACTACTGTTCCTATAGTGAAGAAAAAGGTGAGATGTAGCTGAGTCAGGTAACATTGACAAAGTAACCTAACTAGAAGCCAGAGGAGCTAGAGTCAAACACTCTCAGAGCAATGCAGACAATCTTAAGCAGTAGCTACTAGCAAAGCAATGGCTTTTCAGTCAGTAGAAAGAAATGGTAGGGGGAAGCCTGGCAAGAAAAGGATGTAATATGTAATACAAATATTTTAATAAAGGTTTAGGATCTTTGTTAATTTAGAAAATGAACAGAAGAAACTATTACTCAATTCGTGAAAGTAGCTCACTTTTTTTTTTTTTTGAACCAATTGGGTCTTCAAATTTTGTATGAATATATATAGCTTTCAAGGAGTTTCTCTGCTACAATTAAGGGTCTTAGGCCCGGAAAAATATGTGCACTTCCTAAATGACACATGTCCGCAAGGGGAGCCAAGCCAAAGATAAATGCTATTTCATTTACCAAGAATTCCTTCAAAATGTTAGGGGGTTATAAAAGAAACATCTCCCAACACTTTCTGGCTTAATCCCATAACTCAAAATTCTCTACAAGTTGCTTTGTAGCCATCCACTTTTTATTAAATATAAAATTTCTTTCCTTAGTTAAGAACCTACGCATTCCATTCGTGATTTAAATGGTTAGTAACATACCTTGAGCATTTTAAATGTTATCTTGATTTTTATCAAAATACACAAAAATGCATTACCAATGAAGCAAACATCCAGAAAAATTAGCGCAAGGTGGTTCCTTGAATACAACAAACTTTGTCAATGTGAAGACGTTACCATAAAGAATTAGGTACCTGCAAAATTTTAGAAATTGCTCACTCTTCAAAAGAAGCTTTCAGAATGAAATGGCTACTAAGGTCTATAGTCTCTTATCCAAAGTACTTGGGACCAGATGTATTTTAGATTTTTTTTTCAGGTTTTATAAATGTAGTATGTTACATCTGCTGTATATTATGTGATACCCTGGGGTCTGCACAGGATTCTATAATCAAACATTAATACTTTTGCAGCAAAAATGTGTGAATATTCACAGTAAGCAGAAGATTATAAATATTAATTCAGACTGAGCTTTTGGTTCTAAATGAGTTACAGATTTTTCTTCCCACTTTCAGTTAATTTTGAATTTTAAGATTGTAAAATGTACCTTTACCCTTAAAGATAAGCAGTCTACAAAAATTATCCAGGAAAAAAAAAACAAAACCAAAAACCAAAGGAAGCAAGAAAAAGCTATAGTATTATTTTCACATTCCACACACAATTTACTTAGTCCACTACTAGCTTAAACACTGGCCACTGGCTTCCATAACACCACTGTCCTAGACTGTATTCCTACTGCATAGCCACTCTGCACCAACCTTGAAGTATCAGGAGTTTCTCACGTTCATTCATTCATTCAACAAATTAAGAGACTATCATGCGTCACGCACTATCTAGGTGCTTGGATAAGTCAGTAAACAAGAATGATGCCTAAAAATCTTCTTCTCTCAGCAATAAGTCACCCAACTGTTCAATCCAGAAACCTAGAGTTGTCCAACCTTTATTCTGTACCACCATCAACCAGCTCCAGCTCCATTTCTAATCCATCAACAAGTTCTATTTGTTGTACTCCCCAAACCTCTCTTAAATGTGTCCATTTCTGTCAGCCACAACCACTGTTATTTTATGTGGACCAACATGCATTCAACTCTTGCTTTCAGTCTTCCATTCAACACTCTTCACCATCCTTTTTCCACCAGAGTTCTATTTAAAAATCCTTCAGTGCTTTTCTACTCCCTGAACCAAGTTTAAATCTTTTTCTACAGAGTTTTTGTGGTCTGGTCCTTTACTACTTAGCCTGGCATCCCATTGTTTCTCCATGCCTTCCTTTTTGTTTAGTGTGCCAAATCCTAACTACATGGCCTTTGCAGTTTGCAGTATCTTATAGGACAACTCTTTTAAGGCTGGCCCATTCTCTTCCTTCAGGCCTTCCTTGTCTTGAACATGCTACGAAGGTCCCCACTCTTACTATCTAGCATACAGTTTATTTCCTTCTTAGAACTTAAATAATCTTTTGCCTACCTGGCACACAGGAGGGACTTTAAGCCCATTTGATATTTCTAAACCCAAAGCTGATTTCATGAACAAGTATAAACCAACTGTTATTAAAGAGGAACAAGTCTTATTAGCCAATACAAACATCCTTATACTTTAACTTTTTTAAAAAATATTTTATTTGAGAGATAGCAAGAGAAAACACTAGTGGGGACTGGGGAAAAGGAGAAGCAGGCTCTCCGCTGAACAGGAAGCCTGATGTGGGACTCGATCCCAGGACCCTAAGCCACAAGGCAGGCAACTTGAAGGCAGATACAACCAACTGAGCCACCCAGGTGCCCCTTTATACCTTAACTTCTAAATCTGATCTCATTTATGTTTCGATGCTATTATCATTCCCTAAGAGATTACCAGTTCCAACTATTTCCTTAAGCATTTGTCAACTGAAACATCTACAAGTTTTTGTTAGGAAAGAGGAATAATCACTTAATACTTCTTTTTTCTATCAGTGGAAAGAGTTCCACTCTTGTGTCACCAAAAGAAGAAAAATCTTTAGGTGCGAGGTACTGACCTCTTCTTGGACATTAAAATGAGTCAGTGTGGTAAAGGAGAAGGAGTGGACCGAGGTGAAACAGGAAAACTAATCTATTTTCATCTGTAAAATAAACAAAATGCCACTGATCCTACCTGTCTGTAACTCAAGAGTGGTTCTAAGCAGCAGAAAGAGTGTTATATAAAAGTGCTCAATCCATAAAGGTAAGGTACACATCATTTACTCACCAGTAATTCAAAAAGCCTTTAATTTTTAGTTAGATGGTAGAGATACAGACGTAAGCAAAACAGACTCTGTCCTCATGAAGCTTAGATGCTAGTGAGGAGGACATAATTTAGGTATTAGAAATAGGATAATAGTACAAGTGATAAGGAGAAAAGCAGTAATGAGGATTAAGGTAATAGGAAAAAAGTCTGATTAGGTGAAATCTGAAGGAAATGAATAGTGAAGAATAGCTGGGGAAGAGGACCCAAGCATAAGAAAAGCTGTTTTATTTAAGCATTACACCCTACTATTTTTAAACAATGATGTGCAATTAAGACTACTGGTATTTAGGTGGCACCTGGGTGATTCAGTCGTTAAGGGTCAACTCTTGATTTCGGCTCAGGTCATGATCTCAGGGTTGTGGGATCAAGCCCCACATCAGACTCTGTGCTCAATGCAGAGTCTGTGTCCCTCTCCCTCTGCTCCTTTCACCCCACTTGCTAGCTCACTCTCTCAAATAAGTAAAATCTTAAAAAAAAACAAAAAACAAAAAACAAAACTGACTACTGGTATTTATGAACTGCTCCTGTAATTCATTCAGCACTCTGATCTGCTGATTACATATTTTGGAAGAAATGATTACCTATTTTATGGATAATATTTATACTACAGCTAAGAACACATGCAATTTTATTAAAGGCTATCTACCAAAAGACTTTGGCACCGCTGTTAAAAAAATAAAGGTCTAAGAAAATCTATCAATTAGTTGGCTGTCAAATAAATTCTTATAATCTCCTAAACTATAAGTATACTGGGAGGCATGATGTTTGTAACTTTTATATTCTTTGAATAGTGTCGAGTGTTTTTCACTGCACCACTGGTCTCCAAACATTTCGATGCACCCTATCAAAAAAAGGAAAAAACAGAGCACAGAGCAATATCTACACAATTACGTAAATTGTTTATATACAACCCTATTATATATTATAAAACAGGCATTAAATGTGATTGGCCTAAAGCTTAATTCAAACTAGAGTACACAAACATTTCTAAATATAGTATTATAAATTATTTTCTTTAAGAAAGGTTTTATTTACTTCTGTGAGAGAGCGAGAGCAGGAGCAAGGCTCCATAAGAAGACCCTAAGATCGGGACCTCAGCTGAATTCAAGAGTCTGACACTTAACTGACTGCTCCACCTAGGCACCCCCTAGATAAAATATTACAATTGTGAGTATTGTAATATGGGACTAACACAGGTGGTTTGCTAATTACATTTAAGTACAGAATTCACATCATTTTAAAGTCAGAAGGGATCTCAGCCACTAGATTTATCATTTTACAGAGTATAGATAGTCGTGCAATATATACAAGATGACCAAGATTTAGAATTAAGTTTTTTGAAAACTTTGGAGGAACGGGTCAATATCTACAGTAAGAAAAGCGAACTTCTCTTACTTTCCTCAAAGATTTAAGGATACCTCCTCATCCATCAGTGCCTGAAGGTTTAGCTGGAACCAGCATTCCAGTCTTCTAAAGGGTATAATACTGAACACTGTAAAGCATACAGAGAAAAATACATGTCTTTAGACGTTCCTTTATATTCTGTGTTGTCAAGAGTGGGCCTAATGCTCCCACTAAGCCTAAAGAAAGATAGGACTCCTATGGTTATAGAATCCACTACTTCATTGCTGTATACACCTTTCTTTCTTCTACTTTCTTGACCAAGTTAAACGAAATAATTTAGGCTAGCAGGTTTTTATTTTACTTTTTTTAAAGATTTTATTTATGTGACAGAGAGTGAGTATAAGCAGGGGAGCAGCAGGCAGAGGGAAAAGCAGGCTCCCCGATGAGCAGGGGACTCAATCCCAGGACCCAGGGATCTTGTACTGAGCTTCATGAAGGCAGCTGCTTAAACCCAGAGCCACCCAAACGCCCGAGGCTAGCACATTTTTAGTTCTAAATCCAATTCACATTGTATACCTTCGAATCTCCCAAACTTTGGTGCAGAAACTGCTTTACTTGCATCTTCTTTCCTCCCCCAAAAGGAAAAAAAATACCACTACCTTTTTAAACTGACAAAATAGGTTTTTTAAAGTATTGAAAATGTAAGCTTTAGGAACTGTTCAAAGTTCAGTACATATACTATCACATACTAATAATTAGCATAATGTTACCAACCCATTTAATAATTTCTACAAAACAATTTTATTAGCTCCCCTGCAAAACGCAAAGAATATTCCAAATGAAAGCAACTAAAAATTCCATTCTGAAAATGAGACATGAGCCTTAGACAAAAGGCATATAACCTAATGAAAGATTTCCAAATATTCAGTTACACGCTGGTGCTGGCCATCAGTTAAGCAGTTGAATGGTCTATAGTAAAGTATTAAGCAACAATTATGGGACTTGAATATTTTCACTCTACCTATTATGTCCGTTTCCTGCCCTGGGCATCCCATTCCCTCAGCAAAGGCTCATCATAAAGGGACCCAGAAAAAAACAGCTGTTCATAAAACTGCTACTTAAGTGTATCCCTGGGTTCTACAATTCAAGTCTGGTGACAAGAAGTTACAAGCAGATTACTTTATCAGAGCCTTTCACTGTCAATAGTAACTAACAGCTGCAGCAAGAGCCTTAGCACCAGCTTCCCCAACTTTTTAAACCTTTCTCTTTTACCCCAACCCCTGACAAGAACAAATCTCTAAACCTTAGAACAGTATCTTTTTAAAAATTAACTCAAACACACGGTTATTTACTTTGCAATTTGATCAGGTAATGCAGGGCTTGGGTTTTACCACTGTCTCAAAAAAATGCATGAAAACTTAAAGAATGATTTTACCAAATGTAATTCACATTAAATTAAAATGTACTATTTAGTCCTCCAGGATGGCATAATTTCAATTTGTATTACACATATATGCAGTGCTCTCAAAAATTTTAAAAATACAGCTGTTAACTATTTAGTACTAGCCATTAAATATCAAACAATTTAGATTTCTTCTGTATGACTTTAAGTTCTTCCACAAATGACGCAGGTGGTCATTTTGTACAGTCAGGCATTAAAAGATTCATCTTTGTTAACTAAAGTAATATGGTATGGCCATTTTCAAATTAAAATCAGATTTATTCTGACCTAGACCTAGAGGTCTTTCCACCTCTCTAAGATTTTGTAATACACAGATACTACACCATATGTAGGAAACAACTTCCAAGATATGTATTGCTTCAAACGGATCAAAATAGGACTTGCAGGTCATTGAGCCCAGCTTCTTTGTAAAATTTTCAAAACCCTTCTCTCGAGAGTAACCCAGTAGAAACTAATTTACCAAAGTAATGTCTTTGTGAAATCTGCAAAACAGGCTACTACTCCATTTCCACAGGAAACAGGATTCGAGAGATTTAATGTTACTGCTCAAATTTCCAATCAGAGAACCCTTAAAATTACCTTATCTGACTTTCATAATTTACTGCACCGCAAGCTCAAGCTTACCTGATTATTTAGTACTTCTGCATTACTCCTCAAAGTTTTCCTACACCCAAACTCCCAACACCTAGAAACAGCTTTCACAAACAAGATGCCAATGCTCTCCTAAACCTCCAAAGCAGGGTCTATTTCCTGATCGAACAAAGAGCAACAAAGAAGTGGGTGGTAACCGCCTCTCAGAGACAAGCCAGAACCCATCGAGTCTGATCTACAACACAAGCAGTAACAGCTCCACGTTTCCCTAACACCGTCACATTTCCCGCGAAGACTAACTACCTCAAGCTCGAAAACCCCAATTTTTATCGAGGAAGTGAAGCCTTTTCATTTGAACCTGAGAGAGTGGCTCTCGAAGAAGCCGGCGAACAAAGGAGAGGGAAGGAGGCCAGGCTGAACGACAGAGTCCGTGTGTCCCACGGGGGACGTGGGCCCCCACCCTCGGGAACTACTCGCCGGCCCCGACCCGGCTGAGGGGTCCGGGCTGACGCTGCAGGCGGAGAATGGAGCAGAGGCAGCCGGCCAGCCCGAGACGGAGAGGAAGGGAGGGGCGGGGCGGGAGCGAGCGGTGACGGGGGA
>LNAC01000039.1:8085997-8224354 GCA_002007465.1 Ailurus styani
GCCGGGCTTTGTGTGAAGTCCGGGCTGGGGTAGGTATTTTGACTCGGGGGGGAGGGGTCGGGGCCGGAGCAGGGCACCCCCACACCTCCGTCCCCGCAAGTGGCAAACTGGAGAAGAGAGAGGGCAGACAGTCCCCTTGGCCACCTCCACGAAGACGGGGTAGGCCGGCGCCGTCCCACAGGCGGCCGCCTTCGGGGCGGCGGGCGGTCCTGCGGGAGGGAGAGCGGCAGAAGGGAAAAGGGGGCGTCCACCTGGCTCCCGCCGCAGAGCCCGCGGGGACCACTCGCCGCGGAGGGGCTCCCCCTGACGGCGCTGGGTCGGGAATGGGTTAAGATGCGGCCAGACGTCGGTCCCTCCTCCTTCCCACCCCTCAGCACCGGCGCCCACTCGCGTCGGCGGCCGAGGAACCCGGCGTGGCTCCAGGCCTGGCCCCTCAGCCCTGCCCACCCACCCTCCTGCTCCCGGGCCTCTCACCATCATAGTAGTAGCAGACTTTCTTCTTGCCGCCTCCCTGACTGTACGCCATGGGCTCCCCGGCCACCGCCGCCTCCCGGCTCTGGCTCCTCCTCCCGCTGCTGCTACTGCTGCTGCTGCCGCCGCGGCTCGGCGGGCAGAGAAAAGGGCTGGGGCGAAGGTGGGGGTGGCAGTCCCGCAGGAAAGGGCTGGCCGGAGGGAGGAGAGGAGGGGACGCCGGGAGGACTCGGTACCGCCCGGCCGAGGGGCCGAGAGCTCGGAGCGGGGGGTGGCAGCGGCGCCAACTCGCGACACTGGGGAGGGGGAGGGGGCAGCCAAACCACCTCCGGAGGCCGAGGGGAGGTGGGACGTGTCCACTGCGGCCTTCACGGGGGAGAAAGGGGTCCGACTAGAAAAAGGTCTCTTCAGTCTTGAGATAAGAGGCCTTCTGTTGAGGAACAACTTGCAGAGGGCGACGCCAAATGCAGTCGTGAAGCGAAAAAAAAAGGTTAGGCTATTGCTTCGCAAGTAGATAGAAGGAGCGCAGAGCAGAGTGAACGGTCCCCCCCCCCCCCTGGATCTTCGCGCGGTGGTTGCGCCTATCCGGAGCCTGCGCAGTCGCGTCTTCCCAACTGTAGCCTTGGCCGCCTAGACCCCCTCCGCGTCGTCCCACGCCTCTCCCCTCCCCTCCCCCACTGTCGCGAAGCTCCCGCCCGAGCGGACCACGTGCCGCAAACCGGGCGGGGAGAGACCACTCTTGCACCCCTTCCGGCCTCCTCGAACACGCCCGGGTGCAGCCCGCCGTCCCTGGGCCGGGTCGCTTCAGGTTTCTCATTTGTTCATTTGTTCTTTCATTTTTTCTGCTGACAATTGCTCCGAGATTCTGACCTGTTAAGGGGACCTATTACAGATAACGAGTTGTAGAGTGTACTGCATGGGTTTGAATGAGTATTTATAGAACGCATTTGCATTGGGGCGTAAAGCACAGTTCTGAGCATTTGCATTTGTAGTATTTTCATTGATACCTATGTATAATAGATACCTGTTAACACATTTAAGACTCTCCAAAACTCTGGGATGTATTATTTCTATTCCTTCTTTATAAATGGGGGCAGATTAAGGAACTTGGTCCTCTCAGCAGTTGAGGATCTGGGGTTTGAATTCATTCAGTCTTTCCTCCCAAATACACACACCCTTTCTCTTACACTACTGCTGCTGGCTGGTCACTGGAAGATGGGAGCAGAAAGCTAAAAGAAAGCGCTTTCAAAACTCATGGAAATTAAAAATACCTGTCTGATCAAGTCAACAAACATTTACCAAGCACCTATTCTAAGCCAACCACGTTGCATGTGAAGGGTGGGGGGGCTGACAGCTTGCAATATAGTACTCTTATCCTAACTGTATCTTTTATAATTTTCCCCAAATAGCCAAATACATACTCTCTTCCATACCTATCCAAAAAAAAGAAAAAAAGCCTTAATGAAGCAGGAGCCATTGGAGCCACTACCAAAAATTCGAATTTATTTGACTTCAAAATCCCCAAGGTGTTTATACTTAAAGCGGCAATTTTCTTGAATCTCACCCCAAGAAGTTTAAGAAAAGTCCAAAGTGACTCTCCCTTCTCCCTCTCCTGCCAAGTCTTTATTTTTAACAAGCACCCTGTGTAACTGATGCAGTTGGTACAGGAGCAGCCGTGTGAGAAACAAAGGCTTTAAGTTAATTAGGAGGTACTGACTTTCACAGTTTTACTCTATCAAGTCCCAAATCAACTTGGTAGATTCTAAGAAGAAACTAATTCTCAGAACCAACATAGTGAAGTCTGAAGTGAGACTTTATTTACTTCAGGAAAATTTCTCTGCCTCTAGGTACCTCCCTGCCCCCAGGGCTATTTCTTTGTTCTTTCTGTTGTCTGTTTTTGGGACTAGTAGCACCCTAGCTCAACACCATTTTAAGGTTGCTCACAACTCCTCTGAACTTCTCATTAAAATAGAGTTTAACAAGAGAGGGGACTAGTCTGTCTTGGATATAATTGTATCTCTATGCCTCTGACATGGGGTAAGTCTTTTAAACCTTTTTTGGTCTGAATTGCCTTATCTGTAAAATGAGGCAGTATTATTTGAAGACTATTTCCCCATATGAATATTGAGTGGGTCAAAATATAGAATTGTTAACAATGAAAAACTATATAAATATAAGGAATTATGATGGTTGTTGTTACGATATTAGTAATAATGATTATTGTTTGTGTCCACAGTAGCTAACCTTGAACATGTGAGAAGAGGCTGGGCACGTATTTTGATTGTTGAAGAACTTGTTATTTATTATTTAATAATTTTAAGCTATTAGAAGCAATTATTTTACCTTTAGAAACTGGCATTAGAAAAGGATATTTTACTGGTAATAGGAGCAGGCCAAGAGAATTAGGTTCCTAAACATCTATAATGAACTTTAGATTATCAGAGCTAATATACAGTTATTGAAATCTAATGATAAGTTCTAATTTCATGTACCATAATCAGACTCATCTCTATCAAACCTTTTTACCATTAGAAAAAAAGAGTTTTAGACAATATACAGGGGGAAGGAAACAAGTTGAGAACATGGTTAATTCATAGAATGCATAATTGACGATTGTCGTTATTCTTAAACTATTTTTCTTCTCTGTCTATATGAGTTTATAGTCTTGAAGCTGTTTAGTGCTTTGGGATTATTCAATGAAAGGATCTGTTAAACATAAATGGATTATTTAGACTATATAGAACTGATTGAGTATTTAGAAACTATCTAGAAACTGATTGCCTCAGCTTATGCTAGAAATGAAACCCTGATGCCAGCTGCCGCAGATAGTCTAATTTTTAGTTACTATAAAGGAATTGTTCATAGTAGCTTGTTTCTACTCTAATGAAATTTAGATTTCTTGGTATTAAATTCTATGTAGCAATTCCATAAGGTAATACAGAAGATGGAGAAGTATAATAACTAACACTAGGGTATTGTCACAAACTAAACCAGCCTCAAGCTGAATTCTGATTTCCTCAGAAGCATGATTCCTATTTTTACCCAGTTCTGTAAGCCATAACTCATTCATCTGAACAGGAGCACCAAGCAAAAAAGATTACAGTGCTATTTAAACTGTGCATTTGTGTAATAAAATTTAAAACTTCTTAATTTTATTAAAAACACATTTCTGGATTTTTTGTTTTTTAAGATTTATTTATTTGAGAGAGAGTGTATGTGCCCATGGTTGGGGGGGTGGGGTGGGGCGAAGGGGGTAAGGGCAGAGGGAAAGGGAATCTTAAGCAGATTCTTCTGACCTGAGCCGAAATCAAGTCAGACACTTAACTGACTGAGCCACCCAGGAGCCCAAAACACGTTTTTGAATCGTAGCTTTTTCACTGAATTATTTAGTTACATTGAACTTTTCATGTCACCCTGTTCGTTTGTTAACTGATTAATGCTTTGTTCCTGTCCCCTAAAACAAAGTATTACTTTGATCCAGACCATCTACTTAAACAACTTTTCTAGTAAAATTCTACATCATTCTGTGTCTGGGAAAAATCTACGTGCTAGTGTCTTCCAGTCACCCTACATATGTATCTTAATTCCTCATTTTTCCTATCTCAAATTTTTAAACTTTCCTTCAAATGTGATAATTACTTCTTTCAGCTGAGCACCAGCACTCTATAAACGGAGGGGAAGTATGCATATTGAGACCATCAGGTGAAAAGCCAAATGATGAAGATGGTGAAATGGGAGAATAGGGACCAGGGTCCTCATTTCTATCTGTACTAGACCTTTACTGTCCACCTCTGGACTTCTGGTTACCTGCAGGGGGGAAAAAAACCAATCCAAAACAAACATTTGGTCTAAACACTGTAGTCAGGATTTTGTTAAACGCAGTTGAGTACAATTCTACCTCATGTGAAATAGGAATTAGAGGTTGGTGGTTTCTGGTAATTTCCACTAAGAAATTACAGATTTCTGTTGAGAGAGAGCTCTCTATGGGTTTCTGAATATCTTGAGAGTGGAGGTACTGAATGTGTTTTTTTTCCAATCTATTCAAAGATGTTTGTATAGTAGACAGCTTTGGAAGATAGAAAAACATCTTCCTCTGGAGCAAAGGTAGGGCATGCTTACTACCCATTATAAAAGATTCAATTTCTCTAAATTCAGGGTTCATCTCTTATAATGCAATGCACTACAAGTGTGGGTGTCATCTGGGCCTCTTCCTCATGACCTGTAGGAACTGAGGCTTGGTAGCACAAAAAATAATACTTATACTCTGGTCACTGCTATGGCTATGAATAATAAATTATCTTTGTGTTTAGCACGAGAGTCTTGTGTCTTACACTAGCATCTATGAAACTGTGGTTGGCTAGCTTGTTAGCTTGCAAATAGGGTAAAATCTCAGGCTCTTCACATTTCTTCACAGTTTTTGGTGATGAGGTTAGGATACTGAGGAAGCATAGCTTTCTAAAAAAGGAAAGGTAGGAGCCTTGTTAACCACCGGAAGTTGAGGGAAGTCCATGGGAAGTGGTGGCAAACATCTGACCAGGTTGTATGGGAATTAAATGGCCCTACACTGCATTGCCTGTTAATGAGGAGGAAATGAGGGGTTTCAGGGTGAATACCAGGAAATGGGTTTGTTGTTGTTGTTGTTGTTGTTTTAAAGATTTATTTATTTATTTTAAAGGGGGAAGAGGGGCAGTGGGAGAGGGAGAGGGGAAAGGGAGAGAGAATCTTAAGCAGACTCCAGGAGACGTGGGGTTCAATCTTACAACCCTGAAATCATGACCGAGACAAAACCAGGAGTCGGACGCTTAACTGACTGCACCACCCAGGCATCCCAACCAGGAAGCAGGTTTAAGGACAGATGTCTGGACAGTATCCTGCTTGTCTAACTTTCCTCCCGGCAGGGGGTACTTCTTCACCATGTCAGAGACACTGTCAACCTGACCTGTGCTTTGAGACTTAGGGTGGTCCCACTAGGGATCCCCAACAATTGTAATCAATACTTTCTTTCTCGAGATACCCTGTTCACTCCCAGGACTGTACTTCCAGTACGGAAGCCAGGCATTAATTTTACTACTTCCAAGATCTCAGTAACTTGCACCCTAGCTATAGTCATAAGAGATTTTCAAGTATATAAGGACCCACCAATAGATGGCATAGGCTCCAGATGACAGTGGAGATCTCTCTGAAATAGAGCCACCCTTAGTTAATTGGCGGAACTCCCCAGAGGGATAACTGACTCATTTATGTGCATTCTGTGGCTGGGTATCCTCATGATGTGAGTCAGTCAGTTAGAAAAGATGGTAAGAAATTTGTCCCTGAGTTTAGCTAGAGTAATGCCACCTGAGCCTTTGAAGGTAGGTCTGCCTCAACTCACTGGCCAGAGTTGTTCGAGATACTAGAATTGCCCTAGGTGGCAGATTTTGAACCATCCTCAATACATCAGGTGAACCTGGATTAATACCTCAGACCAGCTAGGAAAGTCAAATCAGAGCCATAAGGAGAAAGCCAGTGGCCTTCTAAGGTAAACACTGATGGTGTATGAGATTTCAGGAACCTAGGGGCATGATTGAGGTCAATACGACAGATTAGTTTCATCCTGCCACTTGGCTCTTTGTGACAGGGCCTTAATTAAATGCTGTATGAGACAAATTGAATGAAGCCTCTGCCAGTCAGATTAATCAGAGTGGTCAACAAGGGTTATATATCTGTGTTAAAATTTCAGTTCTGTCAAGAAGATGTGGGGTGGATTGTTAGAAGAGGCTGGTCCCTGCACATTCTTGCTGAGTGTCCTGCACATTCTTGCTGGGTGTCCTGCACATTCTTGCTGGGTATGCTAGATGGCAAGGCTTCTCTGTCTCCTGAGACTGAGCAGTTTCTAAAGCTAGTCACAATAGATGCCTAACTAGGATGGTGACCATATCCTGACTAATGTGTGACTACTAACTATTCACTCTCAGGGTAGGAGAGACTGGCTTCTGGATGCTTGCTAAGAAATCTGGGCTCTTGGTCCTGGGTTTCTCTTTTGCAGTCCAACCCACTGTGCGTGCACATTGTTCTCCGGATCCATTATGTATTCTTTCTGGGACTTGGGGTGGGTGGGGGGCATGGTGGGCAAAAGCAACAGACACAAATAGATTGATGCTCATGCAGCTTGCTGTGCTGTGAGCAGTAAAGTACTTTGTGACGGATCCAGGAGTCTCCTGACTTTAGCCAGAGTCCATGAAACTAACAAGTTAACTTAATTAGCTTGCAAAAGGGGAAAAAATCTCCATGGCCCAACAGTTTGTGACCAATATAAAGTGTGGTTAGCAATGAGAAATGTTTCCTTATACTGTGAACCCACAGATATATCCAGCTTAGGGTGAATTCTAGATTCTTCTTTTCCATCTTGAGGGAGAAATGTAAAAATTCCTAGAAAACTGCACATTAGCTTCAGATGGGTTTAATTGGGAAACTGCATCAGATTGGTAGTTAGCAGAGGAAAACTGATATGCTTTTATCCCACTTGTGTTAATTTGAATACAAAGAAGTTGAGGTATTAAACAAAAACACTTAAGTAGAACCACAAATTATTGAAGATTCAGTATTTTTTTCCCATGAACCTGGACAGGGAATGCTAACAATCTAGAACACATATTACGTAGCAGCAATGAAGGTGAGATTATGCCAACTAACTTTTTTAACTTTTTTTCACCTTCTCTTGCTCTTTTCTGACCTTTTTTTTTCCTAGTTTCATTGAGCTATAAACGACCTATGACCTTTCTCATCCAAATTTTGCATTGCCATGCCCCACGAGATTACCACACTTCCCTTAATATCACGGTGACCTCCCCCAAGTGCGCATAATGGCAGAGACTGCATTGTTTAGTGCTGTTCTTTTCTCTACAATGAAGTCTCATTTTCTAAAGCATTAAACTATCCCTATAGACTCTGGTCTTAGTTGAGCTAGTGGCAGATTTGCTTTACAGCATGTTCACAGCTGATGGCCTGGTATCAAATTTTGCCACCTTGCTTTCTAGGAATAATTTGATACTAGTTTTATAGTATATCTGTTGATATAATATATATTTACATTTTTTGGTATATTAATATATTTAAAAAGTTAATCAGGCAAAACTTTAAAAACAGAATGTTAAGGCTTGGGGTTTGTTTGTTTGTTTCCTTCTTTTCCCTCCATTGGTTGCTTTGTAATTTGCTTTTATTGAATTTAATTTGTGATGGTATGTTAATTAGCCAAACATTTTTGTTTTTCTTAACCTTAAGCAACCAGTATTTATATGAGGTTTGGCTTGAGAAAAGATCTTGCTTAAAAATAATATCAAAATTCATATAGCATTTTCCTAACCTTTATTCCCTAACTCTCCACCTTTATCCTCCACCATCTTATGTGCAATTTATGTCTTAGCATCTGTATTTTCTCTCATTCATATTTATCTCTCTTTACAAAATTGTAAGATCTTTCAGGGCATGTATATTAGTTTACTTAGAGCTACCATAACAAAATACCATGGACTAGATGGCTTAAACAATAGAGATATATTTTCTCTCAGTTTTGGGGGCTAGAAGTCCAAGATTAAGGTGTTGGTTTTGGTTTTTTCTGAAGCCTCTCTCTTTGGCTTGCGGATGGCTTCCTTCTTGCTGTGTCCTCACACGGTCATCCTTTTGTTTTGTCCATGTCCTAACATCCTCTTCTTTTGTAAGGACTCCAGTCATATTGGATTAGGACCAACCCTAATAGCCCTATTTTAACTCAGTCACCTCGTTAAAGGCCCTAGCTCTAAATACAGTTGCATTTAGAATTTGTTGGAGTTAGGGCTTCAGAATTTTGAGAAAACACAAGTCAGTTCATAACAGGAGAGAATTTTGTCTTGTATGTCTGCAGATTTTGGATAACTGATGTAAATGTACACATCATTATGTTCTAAAATTAATCCAGGCTTTGTAGTGCATCAGAATAGCCCCACTAATGCTATAACTATGCTATAAAATATATCATAACAATTTCCTTTGAAATTTCCTAGACAAGAGGATTACATTGGTCAGAGTTCTTGGTTGCCAATTCTGGTAACAATAAACAAAAAGAAATGCACTAGAAGAGTATAGATGGTTCACAAAGTTGATGGGAAAACCAGAGGACAGGCTTGGAAAATTGGCAGACATCAACCAGTAAGACAGATGATAAAACATAGCTAAATATATGGGGTGCCTAGGTGGCTCAGTCGTTGGGCGTCTGCCTTCGGCTCAGGGCATGATTCCAGGGTCCTGGGATCGAGCCCCGCATCGGGCTCCCTGCTCCGCGGGAAGCCTGCTTCTCCCTCTCTCATTCCCCCTGCTTGTGTTCCCTCTCTCACTGTGTCTCTTTCTGTCAAAGAAATAAATAAAATCTTAAAAAAAAAAACAAAAAAACATAGCTAAATATCTTCATGTGAGGGGACTGGTTACAATGTTGCTTCCTCAGTGGGCATTGGAAACTATACTTGCTAGCATCACCAGTGCCAGCTGAAGACCCTGGAGTCGGGCTGCCACTGTCATACCAAGGTCATGCATTTTCTCTGCCTTCTCTTTGTGTTTACTTCAATACAAAAGTTGTGAGGAGGAGCATTCAATAAATGGTTCTTAAGTTAAATGCTCTAGCTGTCAGGAATCAGTGGGAACCAAATGTGTCATTTTCAGTGGAAGATGGGAGCTTGGCTTCCATTAAAATGAACGAGTGGCAGACTGCCCAAACATAAGTAGATGATCAAAATGCTGGTCACCCCAAAAGTGCCCACCTCAGATGTTAGGCTCTTCATAACAAATGACGTATAATTAACTCTGATGGTTTTCTCTTGTACTGGAAGTGTCGTCTTTCTTTTCATTAAATAGCTTGGAAGACTTAATTTTTCTTATATTCAACAAGAAAAATGAGCCATTTGTTTAAAAATTAAAGAAAAATTACTGTTTATCTCAGACATCAGATCTAACTTTTGTCATTGTGATGGTTAATTTTGTGTGTCACTTTGGCTGGGCCACAGTGCTCAGAGATGTGGCCAAACAATATTCTGGATGTTTCTGAATGATAGTTAGTTTTACATGTCAACTTAATTGGGTCACAGGGTGCCCAGATATTTACATTAAACATTATTCTGGGTCTTTCTGTGAGGGTGTTTCTAGATGGGATTAACATTTGAATCAGTCGACTGAGGAAAGCAGATTACCCTCCATAATGTGGGTGGGCCTCATCCAATTAGTTGAAGTTTCTAAATGACAGTAAAGACTGACTTCCTCCTGTGCAAGGAGGAATTCTGCCAGCAGATGGCCTTCAGACTTGAGCTGCAATATTGATTCCTTGTGGGTCTCTATCCTGATGGCCTTTGGACTTGAAATACAGCATCAGCTCTTCCCTGGGTCTCCAGCCTGCTGACCCAGTCTGCAGATTTGGTGGGGCATGCCAGCCTCCGTGATTGCAGGAGCTAATTTCTTAAAACAAGTCTCTTTTAATAGATACACACATCTTATTCATTCTGTTTCTCTGGAGGACCCTGACTAATAAAATCATGAAGATAGAATAAGTCCTATCTCACTGAAGAATGAGCTGTGTATTGCATGACTGAAATCTGGCCAATCACAACTCTCTAATGTTGATGCTTTCTTTAAGCTATTAGGACACTAATAGAATCTAAAGAAGAAAATAACTGAACAGATTAATTCAGTTCTTATATTTTGCTGAGTTTCCCTCTACACTGTATTTCCGAGTACTTTAAAAGTACTTATAACAGGCAATAAAGATTTTTGCTACTCCCAATGGAAAAATGATTCAGTGTCTTTATAATAAAGATTTATCAGAATTTAGCTTAGCTCATTTTCTTCTGTTAAATACGTTTTTTCCCATTAAATTATTTCCTTAATTACTCACTGCTTTCCATTACATTGCTTGCAAACACTCATTGGCTAGGTAGAATGAAAGCAGGGTTAATTATTTACCTTGCTTTTATTTCCTCATTTAATTATGATTCTACTAAAAAAATTTTTTTTTGTTAAAGATTTTATTTATTCATTTGACACAGAGAGAGAGATTACAAGTAGGCAGAGAGGCAGGCAGAGAGAGAGGAGAGAGGAGGAAGCAGGCTCCCTGCTGAGCAGAGAGCCCGATGTGGGCCTGGATCCCAGGACCCTGGGATCATGACCTGAGCCGAAGGCTGCGGCTTTAACCCACTGAGCCACCCAGGCGCCCTCTACTAAAATTTTAAGATAATAGGAAATAAGCTAAAATTGTAGATTCCCCAAAAGTTAATTTGCAAATTGAACTTTGGCATATTAAAATTATTAAATATTTTATATATATAAAGTATAAATACAAATAAAAAGTAACCTTGTTGGCATTTTCTGATACAAAAGTGCTTGCCCTAGGAACTTAGTTGGCACCTAGCAAAATTCTAAGGAAGTTTTCCTTCCCTCTTTGTACCTTCTTCCTTTCTTTCTTATTCTTTCTTTCTGAATTATCTATTCTTTCAAGGCTGTTTTGCTAACATCATAGTTATCCTAGAATGTTTTCTATAATGTGAATTTTTGTGCCTTTTATAAACTTTGATCCCTAAAACTTTGGAATGTATTCTACTGGGAAAAACATGTTGAAGCCCTTTATATAATATGATTATTCTGTTTTTCAAATCAAAGATGTTTAATGACAACTTTTAATTTCTGATTAGTATTCATGTTAGAAAAAAGAACTGTGCTATTGATAATAATCATAATATAAAGGCCCTGGGATGTAGGACAATCCTCTCTTGACAACACAATTACAATTAAGTTAGTTTTGTTTGTTTGTTTGTTTCTTTCTTTCTTTATGATTTTATTTATTTATTTGAGAGAGAGAGAGAGAGAGAGAGAGAGAGCGAGCACAAGCAGAGGAAGAGGCAGAGGGAGAGGGAGAACAGGGTCCCAGCTCAGCTGAGACTCAGGACTCCATCCCAGGACCTGCAGATCATGACCTGAGCCAAAGACAGATGCTTAACTGACTGAGCCACCCAGGTGTCCCAGCACAGTTACAGTTTCTCACTGACCAAATCACTTAGTCCAAATTAACCAGGTAAACTAGTGAGGCCTGACATCTACCTGTTACCACCATTGTGAAACTGACTGCCTCCAGGCCCCATGCTGGTTTGAAATGGATTAGGACTTGCAACTAAAGTTGATGCATAAAACTTTGAATTATATAGAATTTAAGCTTTGTTTTACACATAGTTCTATTGAAAAATAAGAAAATATAAACAGGCCAAAAAAACCATCTATCATTCATCTCATTCTAGCCTGAAATAACCCTTCATAGTATTTTGTTGCATATACTGTCCTACTTTATAAATACACATAAAGCTATGTAAGCAGGTAAGAGAATACATTATGAAACAAGAATAGTTTTATCAAATAAAACTGTTGATATACTTTTATGTATGTATACTGTTTTAAACTTACCTTTTCTCTCTCAGTAATACATTTGTATATAAATAAATGCAAAGCTATTTCATGAATAAAGCAAGATTTGTTTAACCAAACCTCTATTAGATTTTTAAAAATCTTTGGCTCTTATAAAACTGTGCCTTCTTTAAATCTATTATAATGGATCTTTATGCATTTGTTCAGTATTTACCTTAAAGAGCTTTTGATATACGTTTATGTATAGATCCATTAGAATTGCATTATAAAATTCTGCCTTTATTAAACATGGGAGTTTTTAGCTATGGTTTTTGTATGTACCATGTTTTTCCCTTTTTCTTCGGGTTCTTTAAGTGAACTACACCTTGTAACATACTACTCTGTCCCCCATCTTGGGCCATGATCCTGGAAGCATTCTAAGTTCCCTCCTCCCCTCCTCGGCATGTGCTTGTGATCCAAATTGGACGAGACTGTTACCCCAGACATTGCTGATAGAGCAAATTGAGAGACTTACTCTATCTGCTCCTGGCTGTCTTCCCTGGCATTAAGGAAAAGGCTGTTTGTACGAAGAGTGAGAGAAGTATAGAGGGAAATAGAACAGTGATAGATGATAGATCGGAAGGAAGGGAGGAAGGACAGAAGGAAGCAAGGGAGGGAGCGAAGGAGGGAGGAAGGAAGGAGATATCTGAGCCTCTGTATCTAGCCATGCCTGAAAGTTAGAACCTCCTCTTGGACTTTCCACTTGTAGAAGCCAATAAATTCCTTTTTTGTTTCTTGCTTAATCTAGATGATTTGGGTCTTTTTCACTTTATAACCAAAACAGTCTTGACAATACATGAAGCATTATAAAAAATAAAAGTTATAAGGATTTACCAGTCTTATCAATAAATTATCTTAATGGCTATACACACATTTATTTTCTATCACGTGCTCCACTATTTTAAAACACAGAATTTCTGCTTTCAAGCTTACACGACTTATCACTATCTCTACCTATTTAAACACCCAACTTTGCAGGAATACTGCCCTTTACAAAAACGTGATGTTTTTCAGAGATGGAAAATTTGGCTTACAAAACTAGAAAGTTTGTTTTTACATTTCAAAGTATTATTCTATAATATTCTTTTAAATGTTTCTCAGTGCAATGAAAATACGATTGCAATTATAAAAATTCAGTTTACTCATACTTTTCAAGAACACAAAATTATGCCAAGGGACTATTACATAACTTTGTTTTGCCATTGCATTTTTCCCATTCATGAGAACTTATCCAGTTGTATTTTCATCATCTTTTCTTGGCACTTGCTTGGTTTGTGACACAGTTGTTGCACAGGAACATATAAAGCTAAGGATTGGCATCACCTTATAAACTCAGGATACAAACACTGTTACATCTCTTTTTTTCCCCACTTTCTAGTTTGAAAACTCACCTACCATATTTAATAGGAAACATAATGTCTCCTTAAGGTCTTTTCTCCCAAATTGTTCCCGAACTGTAGGAGATGACTGAGTTCAGGGGTTAATCCTGGCGAATAGAGATGGCACTGAAGTCTGCAGTAGCTCTTTATTGCCACACGGTGTCACAAAAGGAAGAGCTTGCACACACTGATCACTTTGCTCTGGGAGTCCCGTGCTGGTCCAAACCCCTGTCCAGAATCCATGACCTCCTCTGTAGCTTATCCCCATTTCCTGACGATCGCCCATTGTTTCCTAAAGCACAACCAGCCTGTAAGTGTTGGGATTCAGAAAAGCTTCCAGAAGCAAGTATTGCCGGTACCCAAACCAGCTCCATCCCCTAAACATTTATGTCCTTTCCTTCTTGGGGCGGGGCCCGGGGGGGGGGCGGCATTCCAGGAAAAGCTTCGTATTTTGACATGATTTTAAACTTTCAGAATAGTTACAAGGATATAATAAGAAATTTCTATATACCATTCTTCCAAATTTGCCAATTATTCCCACATACATTTTTCTTTTTCTGAACCATTTGAAAGTAGGTTGGAAAACATTCCCATCTATATTTCCTAAGGACTAAGAATTCCCCTTTACACAACTAAAGTAGAATTATCAAAATTAGGAGATAACAATAGTTATGTAATGCTATTGTCTAATCCAGCATCTATGTTAACATTTCTATAACTATCCCAATAATATTTTTATAGTCATTCTCTCATCCCTCCCTGCCCCAGTTTAAGATGCAATCCAGGATCATACATAGCAGTTAGTTGAAATGCCTGTTTCGTTTCCTTTAATTCGAAACAGTTTTTCAGTCTTGTTCTGTCTTTCTTCATCTTGCCATTTTTGAGTACAGACCAATTATTTTATAGAACGTCTTTCTCTTTGTTTATCCGATGTTTCTTGTTATTAAATTTCTTTTTTTTTTTTGCAGAAATACCACTGAAGTGATGTTGTGTCTTTGTCAAGTGCATTATATCTGGAGACACGTAATGTCTGTTTTCCTCATTCCTGGTCATGTTAACTGGTTTGTTAACTTGGTTAAGGAAACATCTATCAGGTTTCTTTACTATATAGTTTTTAATTTTCCCCCTTGTAAGTAAGTTATTTGTGAGGAGATAGTTTGAGATTCTCCCTGCTTGGTGTTTCTCATAGCATAGTGGCTGAGTTCTATGAATGAACATACCAAGAGAACAAAGACATTTTTATGATCTTGCCTCAGAAGTCCCATTTTTGTAGAAGTGAAGACAACCACAAAAGTGTACCCCTATTCAAGGCTAGGGGATGTAGAGTTCAATCTACAATGGGTGGAATGTCAAGGTCACCTTTAAGACAAATATGGATTGCAAGTGTTGGTGGCCATTTTTGAAAGATGCCGTCTGGCGCACTAGGCAGCACCACGCCTACTGACGCGTAGCCCTGTCTCCAAGCAGTACCAGCCCTCCCATGGTGCAGTCAGTCCATTTAGGCCTCTGAGAACCCTGACCTTAGCCTCTAGTGGGTTTGTTGGGGACCCAGTCATCTTGTGTGCCCCTTGCTGCCACCCGGTGCAGCCATCCAGTTGAGAGGTGGCACACTCCTGTGAGCTGTGTTGGCAAAGAAAAGAACACAGACGAAAAAGGACCCTCCTCTTGCCTTCTATCCCAGAGCCACATACAGAAACTATTTGGTATTTAATCTCCTTGCTCTTCAGTTCCCGTTATACGCCACGTCTATACTCTGGTGCTGTGATCTGTGCGTATCTAACAGTTGACTTCCTCCACCTTCCTGCCCCAAGCCCTTCTAGGTTCCATGCTGTGAGATTCCTAAAGCAGTGGAAGCTTTTGGAGTAGACTGGAAAAGCCTCATCCCATTCAAGTCATAGACCATAGGTCAAAACTTATCAAATGGTATACTTTGAATATATACAGTTTGTTGTGCATCAATTAATATCTCTGTTAAGTGGAAAATAAAGAGTACTATGTACTCTAATGTTTATATCCATTACATGTGTTTATAATATGAATAGGTTTTAATTCACTGGTTAGGGGTTAAAAATGGCCTAGAAAAGCATTGATGTTAATTTATAATACAATTCAATATTAAATAACCCTAAAAGAGGGCTACCACCTAAATTTCCTTTTACTGAAAACTTTTTCTTCCTTTTTTTTGGGGGGGGGGATTCTGACTAACTCTATAGTCCATTGGTGTTCATTGTTCTCTATCATCCTTAAAATCCTAGGCTGTAGCATATGTCACAGATTTAAGGTGACCTCAAACTAATCTCTGAGGACAATGGATGGTTACTAGCTAGCTTTATCTTTGTGTAAATAATTCCCTGAAGTTTTCCAAAATGAATGGCAGCAAACCCAAATGTAATGGTGTCTTCATATCTAGGAACTAAAACTGCCATTAACTGCACAAAAGGCCATTCCCTGGCTGGAAAGTAAATATTTTAACAAGTTTTCCTTGAAGAAGCATCACACACTATGGGGTCAGAAATTTGGAACTGGCCTGGGAATTGGTGGACGATCATGCTGTCTGTACTTTCAAGTGACGGAATCCGGAGGTCCTTGTGAAGTTTCCCAGAACCTGTCCCATCCCGGTCACTCTTCTCCAGGGGTAGGTACTGTGTGGGTGCTAAATACTAGGTGCTGAGTCAGGAGTGGAGCAGAACCTAGTTAATGGGTTAGGGGGAGCCCAGTGGTCTGTAGAGCTCCGAAGCTCTTAAATGTTACTAATACTAAAAATAAAAACCAAGGCAGTAGGGAGAGTTTGTAAGAATGAACCAGCCGCTGCAGGGAGTCCTTCTCATGCCTTAGTGGTCTGCTTCCAGATAAATTCAGTTGGCGGAGAAGAGGAAGGAGTTCCTCTTAACTGACTGCAGGGCTGGAAACGTGTGTGTGCTGCCATTTGTCACCCAGGGTTGCCTCCAAGTAAAGGGATAGTGTGAATTTGCTTCAAAACTGCATTGTTATGGTTCCAGCCACTCTTCGGTGTTGTGTAGAAACTCAGTGCACTGCTTTTTTCTGATACACATTCACCTGCTGGGGCCCGTGCTGGGGCCAGAACCCGTTGCCTGTCCTTTGTCGCTTATGAGAGGCTTCCAAACGGTGGTCATAAAGGGCGTTCTCGGGAATTCCCCGGCTGCCTGTTCCATGGATTCAGCTTCCATTCCTGCCCAAACATTTGGAGGATGATGCCAGGCAGCAGGCTAAAGAAGAGCTGGGAGAGCCATGGGCAGCTTACGAAGATGCTCCCTGTGCCTGCCCTGCTGGCTTCTTCCTGTCTGCCGCCACCGTGCCGGTGACACCTTCGCGGAGGTCACGTCATCAGAGGAAGCACAGTCGGTCATGGGCCATCTAGAGTGCAGGGACTCTTATGTCCTCACAGTTATTGAGTTCTATGAACTTAAATCTTTTTACAGCAGCTATGCCGTTTCCAGGAGGGAGCTCTCCCTAGGCTACCCAAGAAATCGGTTTACACAGAAAGTGGCTCCGTAGCTTCCAGCAGTTCATGCCCTGAAGTTACCCAGACCTATGGAAGGACACTGAGTCCACCAAAAAGAAAACCAGAATCTAAATGAGGTAAAGCTGGAGCAATCTTTAGTTAGAAATCTTTGCCATGGGAGGGTTAAATGAGGATCTGAGAAGAACCCGAAAACCCAAATGTAAACCCTTGCAATTATCTGAGTCCTGTGGCCCATAACACTGGTTACTTAAGTCACGTGTGACACTTTGCATTCCCCAGTCCAGAATTCATGAATTACCGTGTTTGAAAATCTGTAAAATAGAGCAAGACACTGAATCCATTAGGATGCTTTGTGTTGGATGTAACTGAAATCCTACCTCAAAAAATGGTTTAAACAATAAACACATTTATTATCCCTCCCTAAACAGGGAATCCAGAAAAGGGCACCCTTCAGGGTTGGTTGATTCGGCAGCTCAGCCATTTTGTGAGAGGCCAGGTTCCTTACAACACTTTCTCCAACATCCGTAGAACCAGCCCCATCCTAAGGCTGGCATTAGCTTGGGCAGTGCACTTCTTTTCTCTCGTCCGGTGGGAGAAAGAAAGACACAATGGGGTGTAAGCTTTCTCGTCAGCTTTCTAGGCCAGACTTGATCATAGGCCTACCCTGAGCTGGTAATGTAGCCATGGAAAAGACCGATACCTCTTGGTTTAGAGTCCAGAGCTTCTCACTTTGTGCTGAGAATGGGTCGAGTGTAGAGCTCTTGATCCCTTCAGACCCTGAGGCTGCCATTTATTCCTTCCCAGAAGCCACTGTTACGTCTGGCCAGTCATCTGGCCAGAGAGGACTGTTCCCTTTAGACCACAGTGGCAAACACTATCCTTTTCCATATTTGCCATGTCATGAAAAAAATGAAACAATCTGATGAGTTTGTCCATTTCCACATGATATAAAATAAGCTCATATGTGGTTACCTCTCACATACTTCCATGCTTTTAATATCTTTGATAAAGTATTTAGATTTTCATTGTTTAAGAGTAGTTAATACTTAAAAAGCACTCATCCATGTCAGGGAATAACCATATTCATTTAATCTTCACAATGGACCCATGAGGAATTATTATTATTATTATTTTAGATTTTATTTGTTTATTAGAAAGAGAGCATGAGAGAGAGAGAGAGAGAGAGAGAGAGAGAGAGCACAAGCAGGGGGGAGGGGTAGAGGGAGAAGCAGACTCCCCAGCTGAGCAGGGAGCTCCACGCCATGGGGCTTGATCCCAGGACCCTGGAATTATGACCTGACCCCAAACCAGATGCTTAACGACTGAGCCACCCAGGCACCCAGGAGTTATTGTTTTTATACCCATTTTACAGGTGAAAAAAATCAAGAAGTAGAGCAGTAATTTGTCGGAGAAAACACACTAGTCAGCACGGGAGCTTGTGGTTGAACTCAGGTAATTCCTAAATCTTTCCTCTTAAAGTTTGATTTGGGATTCTCTAGAAAATATAGTGGCCTAATTCAGTTGGTACTCAACTTTTGTCTATATCTATCAGCTCATAATAAAAAGAATAAAATTTTAATTGTGACCCAATGCACATACTCTAAACAAAAAAAACTTAAAACAATACTTGCTCTTACTAGGGAGGCAAGCATTCTACTATTTCTACTCCATTCTATGCTCCTCTATTCTTTTTGTTTGTTTTTTTAAGAGAGGGAGAAGGAAGGGCAAAGAGAGGGAGAGAGCATATCAAGCAGGCCCCACACCCAGCATGGAGCCCAACACAGGGCTCTGGCTCAAAACAGGGAGATCACGATCTGAGCTGAAATCAAGAGTTGGATGCTTAACCGACTGAGCCACTCAGACACCTTTGTGTTCTTCTATGCTTGAAGATGCAAGTTGTGACTCTCAAAGTTAGTTCTAGTCCTAATAACAGGTCATGATCCACAGTTTTAAAACTCTGGTAATGGGATTGGTTACGGTGATGATTTTAGATGCTCAGTAATCATTTCTGAGCCAGGGCTCCAGTTCTTCAGGAAAAGCAGGGGGACACAGGCAGAAGGGTAAAGGGATAACTATAATTCAACATAAATTAATCCCAAGGCTCTACTGCAACCTTGAAGGTTTTGAGTTGTGACAATAGCTGGAGATGCAGATCTGGGAGTCATCAGCAAATAGATGAAAGCCAGTCAAAGCCACAAGGATGAAGTCACAGGAAAAGAACATGCAAAGTGAGAAGACAAGAGGCCCAGGACAGAACGGCAGGATCACATGTATTTATAAAAGGAGCGAAGAGGTGCCTGCAGGAGCAATTGGACAAGCAGGAAGCCACAGGACAGTGTGGTCTTGGAGGAGCTGAGGAAGCCAAGAGGGGCTAGAGAGGTTGATGTCGTGGGGCGTAGCAATCACACGTGAAAGACCCAGTCCAGTGCCCAGTGGATCTGTAGTTATGATTCAGCAGCTGGTGGGAACTGCCGTGCTGCTTCTGACCTAAGTTTTCTGTTTGAGTTTCCAACTCCTGCTGTTTTAGACCACATACCTGGCTAGCAGCCTTGATTCTTTTCTTGATTTCTGATCTTCCTACAAGGTAGGTTCTGCCAGGAATGCAGCCTAGATGGGCACATGCATGCCACCAAGCCCTGGCCTGTGCTGGGGATGAAGAGACACTCAGTGTCAGCTGTGGGCCATGTGAACATTCGCCCCTTCAGGTGATCTCAACCCCAGTTCTGTGAAAGCAAGAATATTTTCCCTCCTTTTACAGATAAGAAAACTGAGGCTCCCAGAGGCAAAACCACTTGTGCCAAGTCTCACCAGAGGTGAATGGTGGGACCAAGACAGGAACCCCAGTCTTTCTGGCTCCAAAGCTAGTGCTTCTACTTTACTTGTCTGCTTGCTGAGCCCCCAAAGCCCATCATGCCTTTAAGTCACTCACCCACCTGGTCAGGCCTGGAGCTCCTTCCCCAAACCCTCTTGGCTGCTGGCTAGGTTTTTCTTCGACTTTAATGGACCCCTGGACTACAGGGTGGTTAGCTAAGTGACTGCAGCTATTGGAGACATCCAGAATTACCTGCTACAGTTTTCCTCTTGATAAATCCGTTCAGTGTTCACACCCCTTCCTACACTGACTCAAGTTTCCTGTGCTCTGCTCCTGCGCCTCCACCCCCGCCTTCTACTTTCTTACCAGCGGGCCGATGACGTCCAGCATATTCTGGGCTAACATCCTCGAGGATTATGACATTTAAGGTCTAAACCGACCACAAAACTCAATGTGAGACAAAGATATGAAGTAGCTGCCAAAAAAGTGAATGCAGTTATAGACTGCATTAATAAAAAATTGTGTCTGGTGAAGGTTTTCGAGTATTGAACTTCTGAGCCATTCATAAATAATTCTGAAACGGTGTAGACTGTGCCCAAGGAGCCACAACATAAAAGCAGGAGGAGAAGGTAGAGAGAGACTGCTGACTGCAGAAAGCTTCTAGGAGACCATCTTTGAAATGGACTCTGAAATATTGGTAGAACTGATCGGTGGAGATGGAGGTCAGACATTCCAGGCTAAGTTAATGGTAGGAGCAAAGAAAGAGAGAAAAAATCATGGCATATGTATGCAACAGAAAGTGGGATACGTGGGAGGAAATCAAGGCTTAATAAAAAAATGAGGTCAGGTCATTAGAGACTTTTTTTTTTTAAAGATTTTATTTATTTATTTGACTTAGAGACTTTTTTTTTTAAAGATTTTATTTATTTATTTGACACACAGAGATTACAAGTAGGCAGAGAGGCAGGCAGAGAGACAGGGAGAGGAGGAAGCAGGCTCCCTGCTGAGCAGAGAGCCCGATGCGGGCCTCGATCCCAGGACGCTGAGATCATGACCTGAGCCGAAAGCAGAGGCTTTAACCCACTGAGCCACCCAGGCGCCCTCATTAGAGACTTTTAATACCACCATTATTTACTAGGTAGGCAATTAAGAAGTTGGCATTCCGGATTTTCTTGCTTAGCAATTAGTCATTTGTGAGTTTGGAAGATTGTCTCAACCCCCAGAGCCTGTTCAGGTCTGGATGAGCTGAAAGGATCAACATTCCCACGTGTGGGGGCGAGAGATCAGGATTTGTGGTGGTCTCAGGGGTGTGCTGTGAGCCTGCCTTGGGTGTCCTCCCTGGGGAAGGGTCCTCTGTGAGTCCATCAGACGGAGTATCTAGCTAGGCAGCCAAACCCCTCCTTTTCTACCCGGTGGTCAGCTCCAGGCCAGGAGTGCTTTCCCCAAATGTTTCTTAGTAGTTAGGGCTTCTTCACTCTAAGTATCAGGGGCTTCTACTAAAGAAGAATTTAATTTAAAAGAATTCAGTGGTGTGTCACAAACCAAAGGGCCAGCTGCAGTCCTGTCTAGGAATACATCAGGATCAAGGATGGGGGGGACAGGAGTCAGGATTAGGGCTTTCTCATCTCGTCGTTTTCTTCAAGTCTGCCTCCTGCATCTCTCTGTGAAGACTGGCCTCTTCTGCCTCTCCCATCCCCCTGCAGGAAGCATGGCCAGCCACAGCTCCTGAATCCCCCCACAGAGAGACTGATTCTCTGTCATTTGCCCAGCATCTAGGAGAGGACACTGACTGGCTCATTTTGGTTCAGTGCTCACCCCAGATTTAATGGCCAATAAGTACAATGGCTGTGGCCAATAAAGAGGGAAAATCGTTTGAACCTGGTTGTGCAGAGCCACCTGAGTATAAGCTTGTGGTGGAAGAAAGGCGGGGCCAGTGAAGACAACATGGGAGCTGGCCAGCACTCCCCTCTCGAGCCAGGCTCTGCAGGACATGGACACTGGCCACATGTGGTTCATTTCTCAGAATTAAATTGTACTCAGAAATTGTACATTTCTCAGAATTAAAATTAAAGATTCAGGTCTGCAGTCACATTAGCCTCGGTGCTCGATAGCCTCCCATGGGCAGTGGCTACTGTATTTGGCAGCACACGTGGAATATTTCCATCATCACAGACATTTCTGTTGGACACCTATCATCTAGAATGTAGCCATTCCCGATTCTAGCAACAAAAGCCTTAAGCACTCCAACTACTGCAAAGAGCCAATTTTTTCAGGAAATGAACAATTCCAGAGTTATTTCTCTCCTATAGTCTGGAAAGAAGTTCTTTGGAGACCCTGGAACTAATTCTTGATTACGTTCCACTTGAACACCCAGCACTGTCTCCTAAACCTCATCATATCTGATTTCCTAGTCAGTCTTGCCCCAAAATGTCGATGGTAATTAATTTAATCATGCATCGCATCTTCGTTATAAAAAGCCACCAGGCATTCCATTCAGTTAACTGTCTTGCCCAGTTTCCACGATGTTCGCTGATTCTTTGGTTGCTAGTTTTCCGCTCAGTCCTGTCTATTGTGCCCTCTCAAACCTTTGTGTGGTCGAGATGGCCAGGTGCTCCCCACCACTCAGCTCCCTTTCATCAGGCAGAGATGTCACTGGAAGGTGGCTGTCCAGCCCGGAACTGCCTCCCTCAGCCCTTCCTGCATCCATGTGGCCATGTGACTAGTTCTCACCGATGGAACTTAGGTGACTTATGTCACCTCCCAGGTGGTTTTTGAAAAGCTGTCTGCACCTTCCCTGCTCTCTTACTCCCACCTGAATGGGAGGGTTCTGTAGTTTTAGGGATTGGCAGAGCCACAAGATACGGGGAGCTTGGATCTGTGAACTGCCACACAATGTAAAGTTGCAGCCAATGACGATAATCTGCAATGGACTGGATGTGAGAAAACTAGCCACTGACATTTCAAGCTGATTTGTTACAGCATTTGTCTAGTGTCCCTCTAATGGATACCTAATTATCTTCCTTACATCCTCAAACTCCTTGCCTTAAATTCACTCTCCTGCTCTTCCCTTAAGCGTCCAATTCTGTAGCCTCTGGAAGAGGCTTCTCATTGGCCCGCCATCCAAAGACCAGGGGGCTGAGAGATGGCATTGGCATTTTCTTAACTCCTCATTGTATCTTTCAGACCACTTCACCTTTGAAATTAATGCCATCCAACTTTTCCTAGTCAGTGATTAGCACATTGGTTCGGCACTGACCTTGTTATGTAGTCTGTGTGTGCTCAGGGAGAGAGAATGTGAGGATAAAAGGGAATATCAGCACTGGGTCAGTGTCTATGGCAACCATAAGAAATGTATGAAGTGGGGTGCACATCAAATTCTCTGATTACCAAGAGGAAAAAACACTAATTCCCTCCCAGACTAATCTCTCTTGTTACTCTCACTGCCTTTCTCTCCACTCACCAATTGCTTCAGCTACACCATCGCTATAGAGGGTAGCCAAGGGAGATGCAGCAAAGACATCAAGGCTGAAAAGCCTACCCCCAAAAGACCAAAGACCCAATGCAGCAGAAATCTCTAAAGTTTACGTATCTCCAAGGTTTAATGTTTGTGTTTAAACCTCCCAATTATGTGATAATTTACTGATGATCCACTTTAGAACTTTGAAAAAAAAAGGATACTTTCATATTTTTGTATCTGTTTCTGAAAAGTCCTAAAATTCAATAGTCTTCTTGCATATCTCGAATCTTACCTGTAACTGCTGATTTTAGGTCAGCACATTTTTTGTAGGCTGTCTAAAAAAAACTTACTTTTCTATAAAACCGTCTAAGTTTCTTTGCCACTTATTAGATTTATAGCTGATTCTTTATAGCTGACTTTCACCTTGACCCACAGACAATAGCAGAATATGAAATTTTTGGAAGGCAGTAGCACTGTCTTTCCTAGACGAAGTCTAGCTCATCCACCAAGAAAAACCTAAGACATGTTGCAAATCTGGTGCATATGGTTAAAGTAACTCCCATACAACCTTTTTTTTTCTTTATTTCTTTTGATTTGTTTCTCTTGCCTCTAGCAGTTATTAAATCTTGTGCCATTCATATCCTCCACCTGACCACAAAAAAGGTGTATCACAAGATGGTGTTCTTGTGCTGTGGTAAAACCCATCTTTCGACGGACACTCTGGGGTCCACAGTGAAGCAACAGGTAGAATGGACACCAATAAAGATAAGCATTCCTGGGTGGCAGAAACCAGGTGGGAAATGGCAGTCATTATATATAGCGAATCCTTTGGAGAACAATTATTCCTTCAAGGCCCTGTGCGGGCATTTCAAACAGTGGCTATCAGGCAGGCTCATCACAGGTTAGCCTCAATGATAGCTCAGATTATTTTTAGTTCTAAGTAACTGAGAGGAACAGGAATTGGGTATCTCTCTTTTTCTTAAAGATTTTATTTATTTCAGATAGAGCACATGCAAGTGGGGTAGGCAGAGGCAGAGGGAAAAGCAAGCTCCCCACTGAGCAGACGCTTAACCAACTGAGCCACCCAGGCACCCTGCGTATCTCTCTTCATGTGAATTTTACTTTTTCAGAATGGAACCGCAACAAAGATAAGTAACTGCTGTAACAGCAGAGAACATGGTTTCTTTTAAAATGAGGGTCATAGGGGTGCCTGGGTGGCTCAGTCAGTTAAGCCACTGCCTTCGGCTCAGGTCATGATCTCAGGGTCCTAGGATCGAGCCCCACATCGGTCCCCCTGCTCAGCAGCAAATCTGCTGCTCTCTCTGACCCTCCCCCCTCTCGTACTCTCTCTCTCTCAAATAAATAAATAAGATCTTTTAAAAAAATAAAAATGAAGATCATATTTAGAGCATCTCAAATCATGACACATGGTCTGATGAAAGGTCAGAATACCAGAAAATGGAAGTGTCTTAATTAAATAGCCCCTAAATAATTTAATTTCATGGGTAAACAGTATTTTTTAAAGGGTTCACAGAAGCCACATCCCTGTGTAGAAGTGTGTAGTCCTGTCGCTTGCACCGTTGTCACCATCTTTGTGTCCTACAGTCCTAGATGCTGCACCCAGCAGGGGATGTTTGCAGTGTGGCTCCTGGCATAGCTGCATCAGAATCACTTGTGTTCATGATATAAAATAAAGATTCCTAGGCCCCAGGAGTCTGGAGGTGTGGGGCAGGGGATCTGAATTTTAAAGCAGTTGATTTGATTCTTTGGCTCACTCATGTCTGAGAACACCCACCCTCCACTCCTTCTGGAAAGGCAACAGTCGTTTTAAGAGCACTACAGCGCAGCTCTCCACTGGAGAGACTTCTCATTTCTCCCAGCCGAGGTCACCCTCTGCCTGCTGCGTTTAACTGCTGGCTCCCGGCCTGCTGTCTGCTGGCCGCTCCGTGCTCTGCTCACACAGTGGAGACCAGCCAGGGGCACCAGTGGACTCTAGCTCCTCCACTCCAAGGCTTTGGTTCTGCATTTACATGTTTGCAAGCATACCCTCTTTTCACACACTAAAACAAAAAAATCACCTCCACTGAACTCCACCAAAGCAGCTTATAACTAATTTTTTAGCCATTGATTCAGACAACAAAAAGTCAGCAGCAGCTGGATGCTAGCCAGGGGGGCTTTCTTATGCTTTCATGCTTTAAAGAGAAACACCACTGAGCTAACATGCCGATGTTACTTTCTTTTTTTTTTTTTTTTTTTTTTTAAGATTTTATTTATTTATTTCACAGCGGGAGAGAGATCACAAGGAGGCAGAGAGGCAGGCAGAGAGAGAGGGGGGGAAGCAGGCTCCCCGCTGAGCAGAGAGCCCGATGTGGGCCTCGATCCCAGGACCCTGAGATCATGACCTGAGCCGAAAGCAGAGGCTTTAACCCACTGAGCCACCCAGGCGCCCTTACTTTCTTTATTTAACAAAAAAATGAGAGTTCTATCTCACTAACAAAACTAAACTATTTTCATTCTTGGAGTTTCATTCTTATGGCATTTACAAAAATCTATTGAAAACTTCTTACTGAATTTTAAATAATTTTAAATAAATAAGGTTTATCAATTGCTCTAAACATGATCTTCATTTTTATTACAATGTATTTTGTAATAAGTATATAATTGAGAAACCTGATACGACTTCAGCTCCAAAAAAATAATTACTAAGGGCACTTGGATTTTGGATCTCCACCTGTATCTAATGTGATTCACTAAATATACACCACAGTCTAGGAGTTAGGATTTCTTGACCAGCTTCCACTGATTACCTTTGTCTTGGTATTTATGGAACTAGTCATTTCCCGAATATTTCAGCTCCACTCTTCCAGAAGGAAAAAGAAAATAACAATAACGATGATAGAATCTCATCCCCTCCAGGGAATTAGCGGGGAAATGAAAGACGGAAGAAAGCAAATAGAAATGTTCGAATTGGGGAAAACATAATGAAAAGCCGAATGGGAATGGGAATAGCAGTTGGCAAGAGGGGAAAGGTGGTGGAGAGGACAAGTGTGTCGCTGGGGAACGTGGGAACTGGGCAGCGTGCAGCCTCTTAAGAGATGTTTTAAGTCGGTTTCAGTAGTGGCTAAGATAAGGACATTGACACGTTACAGAAGGGGGCGTGCCAAGCCTCTGAATAAATTTTAATGAAAACAGAAATGGATTACCTTCTATTATCACATCAGGGGCCCCAGATCTCCAGGAAGCAGAATCTCCGCTAGAAGGAGATTCTTCACAGCCTCTTTCAAGATGACACACACATATTTCATTCTATATTAAATTTCAAACACAAAAATAAATCAGAATGAAATTCATTTCTGTACTCACAACCTGACACCCTTAGAAATCTGAATCTCATGCCAACCTAGAGCAAAAAAGCAAATCTGGGGAATTGTAGAGTAAGAAAAGACCATGAGGAAAGAAGACCAAAGAGAGTCCGCAGAAGGAAAGACTCCTGGTGCATATATGGAAGCACAGTTCAGTCTGTGGTCTATATTAACCACCATCTGTAAGGAGAGACCCCAGTCTAATTGATGAGGTGATAGTTCTTTTTGCTGGCAGCAACTTTCTTTCCTTTGCTAGAAATTTCCTTTTTTCCCTTTCTAGTTATAGAGGGAAACGGAAGCCTGCTAGCAGAGCGCATCTTTCCACAGGACTCTGACATCGGAGTCTGCATTTCCCAGTTTACACCACCGTCCTTGAAGAGAGGTATTTTTCATGGCGTTCTGGAGACAAAAGAGCCTCGGGAATAATCAGTCAAGGTCCTAACATGGCGGCAGGCAGTCTCCTTTGGAACTTCCAGTTCCATCTCCAGTAACCCACAAGGTAGTTCAAATAAAACACTTGGCCAGCATTTGGGAGAGACCCTGGGGGGCATATCTTTCTCTTTTCCTTTGCATTTCATTGCCTGTTGTCACTCATGGAAGGAGTGTGGTGGGATGAAGACACCACCATCTGGTGTTGCTGTCAGCAGGGAAGACATTGGGTCTTGAGCCTAGCTCCCCAGTTTATAGCCCTGTACTGTTCTCTCAGTTTTGCTGCCTGGGGGGAAAGCAGTGTTAGCTTTGCAGGAATTGGCTGTGGCAACCATTTGGGTGTAACGGAGTAGGGGTGGGGGGCATTAGGGATGCATCCATCTGTCAAGCCTGTGGGAGGAAGGAATAGGAGTCAGCTGAGGTAGCAGCTCTGATGGGGTGTGCCTTAGAACAGATGTTTGAATTGCCTGGTCTTGGTGGTGGTGTGACATAGACCTGGGCAGTGTTGGTATCGAGTGAGAGAGTGAGTGAGAGAGTAGACCTTTGTCTTTGCAGTCTTTTCTGTTGTGGCTCCTTGCAGTGGTCTGAAGAGCATGGATTTTGGTTTGTTTTTATTTTTTGAAAATATTTTGGTTTCATTCTTAATCTTTTTTTTTCTTTCTTTCTTTTATTTATTTATTTATTTTTTTTATTTTATATTTTTTAAAGGGAATTCAGCAATTTGTGGAATTCCTCCGGTATCAAGCACCTTGATAATAGCTCATCTGCAAAGGGAAATTTCCATTGTGAGTTGTCTCATTTTGTAAGAAAGCAGAACAGCATCGATTTATTATTTTGCTCTATTTTAGGGATATTCCCTCTCTAGAGATTCATTTTTAGGTGTCACGCTTTTTCTCTCTCTCCGTCTCTGTCGGGTGTGAGGGAAGCTTTGCAATATGTTTCTGTGAGACTTCTCAAAAGTGATAAATGAGATTTTCAATCTTCTCATTCAAACAGTAACTGCCTGAAAAGCCAAGAAGTGGAGTGAGGGGGTGGAGCTGAAGGTGACAGATTGATGAAGATAAGGAGAAATGCATTTGGAAAGGGAGGGAGGAGCAAACCGAGCAAGAGTTGTAAAAACTAGAAAAGCAGTTCTAAATTGGATTTAGAAATGGCAGAATGACAAAGTGAAGTTTTCTATAGGGAGAAAGTTGCTAGGCTGCCGCATTTGAGACAGCCTGGAAATTTTGAAAAGTGAGAATTCAAAAAAGCCAGAGAAGGGTGATTATTTCATAAGAGGCAGGCATTGATCAGAGTATCTGAAGAGACAAGGCTGGGCCGGCTCCTCTGGAGACGTTTACTGGATCCCTTGTTGTGATTTGATCAAAATAGCTTGTTTGTTTGGAGAGGATTAATTGCACTTCAGTTATGTGAGTAATACTTAGTCATCGAGAGCTGACCACAGCTGGCATGAACCTGGGATTTCTAAAGACCCCTCATTCTTGTCTTCCTCAGGGTGCCTCCCTTCTAGCTCTGTGGCTTATATTATCTCAATCTCCACTGGCTCCTGAAAATTGCTTAGAAAGGAAAGATCCAAATGATCCACCCCTTTCAAATCTCCCTGCCTCCTGAATACATCCTTGTCTTCACTCCAGCCCATGTGGGGTTAAAGGAAAATCCATTGGAAATCTCCACTGGGACCTGAAGGAGAATACCGGTGTCCAGGTTCACTGGTTCTCTGGGCTTCCATGGCATCTCTCCTTTTGTCTCCAGCAGGAAGCTATCCGTCCACCTCCTTCCTCACCCCCAGCCCTGTTGTCCTCTGGATATAGTCTGAGTGCCTTTGAGTCTTGCAGTGCTCAGAGCAAGAAAGCTGGACGCACCTCATCTCTCCACCTAGCTCCAAGGTTTCCAGTGAGAACCAAAGGAAATACTGTATCCAAAATGCCTGGTAAAGCAATTCAAGCACAACCCCTGTATAGGTGTGATTAAAGTACTATTCTTAAAAAAAGTCTCACTACGGAGCTCCTTTTCTTGCCTTTGCATGTCTCTACCTCATGCGTATATATGTAACTGCATCAGCCCATGAGTGCATCCAGCCAAACATACTTGCCAAGTTTCTGATGCCTTATTTTTTAAACAGATCTTTCTATGTCACCATAAATGTGTTATAGGGTTCAGGTTCCAATTAGTACCATTGTGCACTTGCAAATGATGGTCAGCTCTTCACTATCAATGGAAGTTAAGAGCAACACATATTGAACAGAACAGGAATTGGAGAAAGTGCTTTTATAATGAGCATTCTTTTTCATCTGCCTTAGCATCCTCAGAACAAATTGAATTCAGTAATCCCCATAAGGCCTAAAGATGAACTATCTTATTTTTTAAGACAAAGATGAACTCAGTGTCAGGGTTGTGCAAGAATATTATTGCTATTTCTTTTATTATCATATATAGTACCTTTCCATTGAAAAGCCAAAAGGTATTTTACAAAATCTGACAGTGATCCTCACAATGTCCCTCTGGGCTGAGTAGGCTTCATTACAAACAATAAATAATAACTGCCCTTTATTTTGAAATGTCTCCTACAGAATTTAGTAACAATGGAATGGCTAGTCATGATTCATGGATTCTAAAGGGACTGTATTTCCTGGGAGTTAGAAAAGATAGTAGATTTCCATGGGTCTCTAACTGTTCGAGTTGTTTTGATTCAAAAAGCTGGTTGCATCAGAACAACTCCAGTGCACTTGAAAAGTATCTCTCATAATTACTGGCATTTACTTTCAGATTGAAAGAAGTATAGACTATGATTATATTACATAAAGTAAATATGGGATGGTTATCCAATTTAGTGACTCACTGAGGATTTGCCAACAAGATAAGAGCTACCTACAGGCATGTCTTCCGACTGAGCTCTCCTGATTTAGTGGGGTTTTTTGTTTTTTGTTTTTTGTTTTTTTTGTTGTTTTGTTTTATTTTGTTTTAGAGATGCCATTCACAGTTCCTGGCTACCTTTCAGATATTCCTGAGGAAAGTGCCTTATCCTCAGGATCTAGTGAGGAAAGAACCCTGGGCAGTCATATTCGATACTATACGTCCTTTTCTCTCCTGGACATAAATGGTTACATAGTAGGATGGGCACTTGACCCAAAGGCAGTCAGTGTATGTGTTAGTTAGTGACCTGGGCACAGAAAGATAATCTGAGACAATTTGATGGTCTTTCTTGGGCATTTCATGTGCGATGTGCTAAGAAACCCATAAGTGGGTTAGCAATGGGGCAAGAAAGGGAAAGGGTTTGAGATAGAGCTAGGTTATGAGTGATGTAAAACTCTCCATGAGTTACAGTTATGAATGAGCAGACGCCTCAAGACAGAGAAAAAAATCAGAGAATAGGGAGTGAAGAAGTGAATTCATGGGAAGAGAAAAGAGAAGGCAAGTGGAGAAGAGTTGGTGCTCTGTAGACTGTGGAGCACGGTGGCAAAGACGTATCACTGCTGAGGACTCTAGAGAAATCTTGGGTTAAGACCTACCCTTCAGTTTATTCTCCAAGACTTGAACTTGAACCCTACTCTGACTCCCGTCTCTGTATACCTGTGGCATTCCTTTTCCTTTATCCCATTTGTATGTCCCTAATACCTGGATGAAAAAGTTCTTTAGGACAGTGACCTTTCCATTCTGAAGTGGAGAATCAGATATGTTCATTGCTGTGTCCACTTCACCGGCGTGTGAATATAAGCCATAGTCATTCACTTAAAAAAAAAAGAGAGAGAAAGGAAAATCCAAACCCAGGATATCATTAAATAATCTTTGAGATCAATGCCTGCTCTGTAGACAACTCCTAAAGAGACTGCTTGTAAGCTGCCCCCAAGCTTAGGTGCTAGCTTAAAGGTACGAGGATGGGGAGTGTGCAATCTCTGTGCATTCTCTTCCTAACCAATATTTGTCCTACCCAATGACATTAGCATCAGAACTCATACTCAAAACACCTGACAAGTGTTGTTACACTTTGGTCTTCTCCCCAAACACAACTTTCAGAATTAGCTATTTTCTTTGGCCATATAATCCTCAAGAGCCATGCAACTATCTCTCATTATCATTCTCTGGCCTTGATTAATACTCTTTTGTAAATTGCTGAGTATAATTGTCGCTTTTGAGAAATAAAGCTAGAAGGACTTACATAAAGTGTTCCCTATTTCATTAGTGTTTATTCTCCTTGGTATTATTTATTAAACAATTAAATTACTATTAGAAAATGGTAATTGCAGGGTATACAATGTGAATGTCTATGATATCAAAGAAGTATATTTTGCTGATAGTTTAATTTAAATGCTTATTGTTGATTGGTCCTTTTCTCTTAGAAAAATGATAATAAGGGTGCCTATTACATTCCACTTAGATTAATTAATACATTTATTCAGGAAATTCTAGTGTTGTCATGAGCTACTGATATGGAAAGATAGTGATTTTTGAGTATATGGTCAGCGTGAAAGTAACTGCCCAGGCACAGAACAGGCTAAGATTGAATGACTTAATCTCTGTGAACCATTACTTCTTGTCTCTTTAGAGAGGATAGCACTCTTGAGTCATGAAATCCTTTACATTTCCTTGAGGAAAAGAAACGTTTGGACATCAATGACCTCTCTCAACAATAACCTTTTAAAATTATTTTTCCTTCATAGATTCCTTGTTTTAAAAGTGCCAATTTTTTGAATAGGTTTTCGTCATTAATTTACTGAAAACTTTTTTTACATACATACTTAACAAGCAATGAGAGCTCCTGATTAACATGATAGAACAATCCTTAGCACACAGACTTGATAGAATTTCAGTGAGTTTCAAAATAATTTTAACATTTTAGCCATTTTGTACCCATTTTTCTCCTGGGGTGTTTGAGATATTGAAAATAGTTCAAAAATTCTGTCAACACCTTCTGATATTTCTTGGGAATACCAGGATGGGAACAACTGTAGGTCCCATCTCTGTGTTCTTTCAGATTTCCTAGGGCAACCTTAATGTCAAATACGCAGTTCCAGCGCACCTGGGTGGCTCAGTCAGTAAAGCTTCTGCCTTCAGCTGGGGTCATGGTCCCAGGGTCCTGGGATCGAGCCCTGCATTGGGCTCCTTGCTCAGCAAGGAGCCTACTTCTCCCTCTCCCTCTGTCCTTAACCTACCCACTCCCTGTTCATGTTCTCTCTCTCACATTCTGTCTCAAATAAATAAATAAAATATATTTTTTAAAAAATATGCATTTCCACAGTGAGCTCTGACATGGGATCATAATAATGTGGTTGTTACATCTTAGATCTTCTCGTCCTTTCTTGCTGACCGAATCTTGACTTGGTCAGTTCTTCTCCAGGGGACATTTGTTTCAGCAGAGGCTGACCCCTCATCAACCCCAAGAAAGACTCGTAATTGGTTTAGGTCTCTTCCCCCTTTGCTTTCTTTCTCTCTCTTTTAATTTTGTTTTTAAAGATTTTATTTATTTATTTATTTGACACAGAGAGAGAGAGAGAGATCACAAGTAGGCAGAGAGGCAGGCAGAGAGAGAGGAGGAAGCAGGCTCTCCACTGAGTAGAGAGCCCCATTCGGGCCTTGATCCCAGGACCCTGAGATCATGACCTGAGCCGAAAGCAGAGGCTTTAACCCACTGAGCCACCCAGGCGCCCCTTTTGAGTTTATAAATCTGCAAAAACAAATACCAGACCCTGGATCATGGTAACCCTGAGGGACCCTTTTTCCATGGAGACCTCATGGAGGTAGAAATTATACCAGCAATTTTTTTTTTAAGATTTTATTTATTTATTTGTCAGATAGAGAGAGAGAAAAGCACAAGTCACAAGCAGGGGAGCGGTAAGCAGAGGGAGAAGTAGGAGCCCAATTCGAGACTAGATTCCTAGACCCTGAGATCGTGACTTGAGCCGAAGGCAGATGCTTAATCCAGTGAGCCACCCAGGCATCCCTACACCAGCACACCAGCAATTTGAAGGGGGAAAATTTAATTTGAAGAATTGTTAGCTTGCAAAAGTAGTTAACAACTAAAAGGACTAAAAAGGGACTCCAAGCGGTAAAGAAGTAGTACAGAAAGCAGCACCCATCCTCTGGCTGAGAGAGTGTGCACAGGAAGGAAACTAAGAAGTATTCACCACACATGCCAAATCCTCTGGTGGCCTAGCAGAAACGTCACAGCAGGGGAAAAAAAGGGAAATCCTGGCCTCCTAGTCTGGCCCTTGCAGAGTCTCTCTAGTGCCCTCTGTTGGCACACTCTATATGATCTAGCTGGCAAAGGAGCTGTGTGTACAGGGACCTGCTTTGGCATCACAAAGCTGGGCAAAGAAGGGTGGATTTGGAACCGAGAGATACCCATTACTACCTGGTCCACCAACGTCAGAATGGCCCACGAGGCCGCGCGTAGGCAGGTAAGAGTGACTGCGCCTGCCTCTCCACGGCATTGGGAAGTTCACTGTCTTAGAACCTGCCTTCGCTGTTCTTGTACATTTTCTTCCCACATATAATTGGAGAACAGTTGCTTTAGTCTTTTTGTCGGTCTGCTCAGGATTTCCATGTAACCAGATGGGGCGGCAGATGATTCAGCTGAGGAAAGCAATATTTTGGTTAATATCGTCTGCCCCTATTTCTTCCCACAATTAATTTCTTCCCAGTCTCATCACGTCCTCGGAGGAAGGATTGTAGAGCTATCTGTGCTGCTCACACACACACTCCAGGCTCAGTTTGATTCTCTAGGCTCTGTGAGGCAGGGGCGGTCCCAGGATATCCACGCATCTCCTGTTGGAAAAGAGAGACCAACTCCCTCTCTGTGTGTGGACATACAGGGATTTGTGCTTTCCCCCTGAACAGGGCTTCAAAACGTACCTGAACCGCCTCGTTATTATTGTTTTAATAAGTATCAATTTATTAAAGTTTCTCTTTCCTCATGTCTTCAGATCTTTCGCCTGAAAATGTAGTGCCATGCTTCTTCCATGTCTGTGGTTTCATCTTGCTACGGGGAAGGATTCAGGGCATCATTCTGATGTCTGCCTCTTTCAGGCAAGCCTTTTATAGTTTTGCTGCATGGGCATAACTGTAACCTTTTCGAAAGCAGCAGAGCCGGTTTCAGGGGAGAGGTGAAGTACATTAAAGACAATAGCCTCTCTCATAGTCTGAATTTGAACTACCGTTTGGGTCAGACAGTTTTCTAATTGGTTTGGAGTTTCAGTCCATTAAAGGAAAGCTCTGATTACATTTTACAGCAGGCCACTAGGCAAAAATCTGCTTTATCTGCACGAATGACTGTGGTTCCGTTTCATTTGAGCATCCCGTCAAAAGATACTGTTGTGCTAGGGGGCGGTTGTGTCTTCTGGGGTGCCCCATCCTCCCCCCGCCTCAGAGCACTTGCTACACCCCAGAACTCTGAGGAGGGACCCTCAGGTGCAAAGTCTGGTGTTCGATTAGCCATTTCGATGCCTTCAACATCAGCCTCGGGGATTGCAAACACCAGGGTAGTCTCTGCGCTAAGAAAGAAGCACGTATAGACCCCAGATCCCAAAGTGAGGTGACCTCCCCCCCAAAATCCCTGGCTTACGCCAGGAAAGCCAGGTCTTTCAACTTTAATAGCTAATTGAGGAATAAGAAGGGAAACCATAGTCCAGAAACGTTGCGGTGCCCCCTGGAAGGAAAACATGCAGGACGCCTGGGTGGCTCAGTTGGTTAAGTGTCTGCTTTTGGCTCAGATCATGATCCTGGGGTCCTGGGATGGAGCCCCAAGTTGAGCTCCCTGCTCAGTGGGGAGTCTGCTTCCCCCTACCTCTTTACCCCCGCCCCCCCCGCTCTTTCTCTCTTGCTTGCTCGTTCTGTCTCACACATAATTAAATGAAATCTTAAAAAAAAAAAAAAGGAAAGCATGCTTGCTAGTGTCTGTGATTTGTTATCTGAAATAGTCTTAGAATGACAAAAAAAAACTGAGGAGAGAGGAGTTAAATAACTAGGATTTTTAAAACTATATACTTACGAGCCTGGGTTTTTAGGACGGACTGCTGAAGTGTTTCCTGCATGCTTCAGTATCACTAAAAATAATTATATTGAAAAATCACTTCCAGCCTTGGGAAAACATCATCCTAGAGTAAAGCAGACTTTTTTTTTTTGCCTTTTAATCCTTTGTGAGAGGGAATTTATGTACTAGTAGACCAGCCCAGAAAGACATTTGTTTTTAAGATGCCAATCTATCAGTGTTTTAAGACTTCAAAAAATATTGATAGTTTTCCTGGTCAAATGAAAGAGTCCAAATGCTTTGTGGGCAGAAAAATTATAAAAGGCTTATCTTTTCCTTGATTAAAATGTAAGTGCTTTACTAAACTCTGGATCTCCTCAAGGGTGGGCACCATGAATTGTTGGTATCCGTCAGGCCAACTTGGTACACCTACAGTCAGCGATCAGCAAAGGACAGGAAGGAAAGGAGGAGAAAAGAAAGAAAACGAAAGGAGGGAAGTGGAGGCAGGGGGAGGAAAGGGAGGGAGACTTCAGACGTACAGAAGATGAATGTAGCAGAAAGGAAGCCCTTCCAACGAGAGTGAGAGACCATGGCAGAGAGTGATGGTCAAAGGCGAGAGCTAGTCTGCCCTTTCTTCCTCCAGCGTGTTTTTTTCTTCTTTGGGGTTATTTTTCTTGTTCTCCAACACATTTTAGGGGGTTCCATCTGGTTTTCATAGCTTTGTAGAATAAATTTTTCTGTAGTGAAAGGAGCAACATGGGCTACCAAGAAGTGTCACCTGACATGTCCTTTCCCGACTGCGCCACCTAGTCTGTCTATCACGCTGTGACTGGAGGGAAAGGAGGGCATCCTTTTGTCATTTAATCTTTCAGAGAATGAGGTACGTGGGAGCTGGATAAATATCTATAAAGAAATTAAAGCTTTTTGGATTAAAAAAAGAGCCACGTAAAGGTGAAGTCTTATTAGAGACGATACACTTGTTGCATGTTACTGAGAATGGGGTCTTCTGTGGGCAATGCAAGTGACCTTTGTCCTAATAACATTTTCGTGATGCTAATTTAAAACAATTCTTAAAGCCTCAATTAAGAACAAATGCATTTCTTTGACTTTTATATTTTAAAAGAAGCCTAGTTTTAAGACTATAATTGAGGATTAATTACACTGCCCTTTTCCATAGACCTCATAATAAAATACTGTGCACTGTTTTCCACACTTACAGAATTTCAGCACTTGGTTTTAGAGTAATTTTTCCTAGACTTTCTCTCAAAAGTAAATGATACTTAGCGTATAACCGTAGTGTATAACATTAATTAGTCAGGATTTCCTTTTAGGAATGACACTTCTTTGTGTGCCTTCTGAAAATAATAGATTAATTATTTTTTGGTGCTGACGGTATAACACGGGGGTTATGATTGTGGATTGAAATAAAAAATAGTGCACCTTTCAGATTCTAAATGTGTCTTTTCCACACCTATTGTCATTCTGGATTTCCTCTCTTGGAGCCGGGCTTGTCAGCCTCTGAGAGCCCATACCAAAACCCACACCTCAACCTGGGAGCCCCCAGGGATTCTTCCCTTTACACGTCCCGTCCCACAATCCTGCCAGTTATCAGTCCTGCAGATCCTGTCTCCTTGTCATTTCTTCTCTTCATTCCCTCCCCTCGTCCCCAGTACACTGAGAGTTCACTCTTATCAACCTTTGCCTGAGTGCTCTGGTGAGGTTCTTTCTGACATATCCCCTCCGGTAAACGGAGCCATTCCATCTCCCCAGTGTATTAATTTTTAGACTTGATGAAATGAAATCCATGCACTATTTGTCTAACATTTTATACATTTGTAAAGATAAATTTTAGATACAGTTGACTGATATGGAATGATGCAATAATTTTTAAAAGTTGAATTTATTAACGGCACAAAAACAATCTTGTCACAAATTATAGAAATGTGTTTATTTTCATTAAACATCTTGCATTAAAAATTTTGCATGTAAACTTTGTATTTAGTTTTATTTAACATACATGGAGAAAAGAGGACAAATCATTACGTTTCTAGCTCGATGAAGCTTTGCAAAGTGAATATAGGCATGTGACCGTGTAATTTAAATTAGGTCCAGGAAATAGAACATTAGCAGAAGCCAGAATCTCCCCTGTGCCCTCCCCTAATCCATACAGCCCCCCTCCTCCCTCTGACAAGGATAACCACTAGCCTGACCTCTCTGACCTCTGCCACCACAAACAATGTTTACTTGTTTTGAACTTTATGTAGTAGTCAAATAGTGAGTCCTCCCTGCATCTGGCCTCTTTTGCTCAATGTAGTTTCTGAGATTGATTCATGTTGCGAGTAACAATGTATTTTTTCATTCTCATCCCTGAGATATCTTACTAGTTTTCACAACTTCATCCTACCAATAGCTAACATCTCAAAGCACAATATACTATTTAGGTAAGGCTTTCTTTATCGACATAAAGTAATATTTCAAGTATTATGGACAATTTAAACTATTGTGGCCAGCGTCTCATCAGATCTACGCCTCCAATGTGGCTGAGGGAGAGTTTGAGCTAGGAGAAGAAGTTTAGCTGTGCCATTTCCTTGTGCTTGAATTATCCATATACTCTACAATCTGATGTCTCTTTGCAGAAACCTTTTAAAAACCATGTGTTCAACCGTGTGTTCTCTTCACAGGGCTGAAGCGAGATAACATAAGCCATAAATCCACCTGACCACGCACTCATGAGGTGTAATATACAGTCTAAATTGTGTGAGATGAGGAAGGCCCCGCCAGCTCATCGCGGAACTCTCTCTACTCTTCTACCAAAGTAAGTAACATGTGGCCCTCTGGCACACAGAAAAACTGAAGACCTTCACATTAATTCATATATTAAATGCTAGTAAACCTTAATTGTTTTAGAAGACAATATAATATATACGTATCAACAAGTTCCAATAGTCCCTTCCCCTACCGTAGTGGGTCAGTCTGCAGCCCTCCCAAGGGTACATCTTGCCGTTTGGTGAACCACTGCTGAAAGAACTGACTATAAGAGCATCTTCCCAACTCTTTGCTAGCCTCTTATCCCACTGAAGTCTACCCTCCAAATAGCTACTATGTCCCATTATTTAAAATGCGTATCTAGGGCTCCTGGGTGGCTCAGTGGGTTAAGCCTCTGCCTTCGGCTCAGGTTATGATCTCGGGGTCCTGGGATTGGGTCCTGCATTGGGCTCTCTGCTCAGCAGGGAGCCTGCTTCCTCCTCTCTCTTTGCCTGCCTCTCTGCCTACTTGTGATCTCTCTCTCTGTGTCAAATAAATAAATAAATAAAATCTTTTAAAAAAATAAATAAAATGCATATCTAATGCTTAAAACTTTACTCCCCGCTCCCCTTCATTACCTGTACAAATCGTCTCCAGCCTACCTGGCCAAGCTCTTCATTCCTGCCCTTCAGACTGAGCTGTCCCCTCTGCAGAACTTGCCGGGCTGTCCTCTAGTCATAAGCCAGGCCGACATTAACTTTTGCTGCTCTGGCTTCCTTGCTCAGGAGGCACCCTTGCAATTTGCACATGGGACAAATGGATTTTTATTTTTGCAACTCATCTTAAGAAGCATCTTTTCCACAGAGTTTCTCCTTTTCTGCAGTGGGATTTTGGCAGCCATCCTATGAAACAGGGCTCTGCCCTCCACTCTTGCCCCAGTTTTTGGTGCCAGCACTTTCTCAAAAGGTACACTCTCAGCAGACAGTGATGGTTTACAAATGACCACATTCGTTAGACATTAAAAAAAAAATGACTGTTCCTCAAACTTTAGAGTGTAACGCAATCATCTGGAAGGATTTTCAAAGCACAGATAGTTGGGGCTTACTCCCAGAGTTTCTTATTCAGTCTTGTGCACTCCACAGAAAACATTCCAGAAACTTCCATCGAAGCTCCCTTACCCTAATGTTGGCAATAGTGGAGCAACCTGGTTGAGGTATGGATGGAGTGGTGCTGTGGAAAGATTATACACCATATTGCAAAGACTAGATGCTCAATAAGGCTTCTCGGCAGCAGCACTACTGATATTTGGGGACGGTAATTTTTTGGTGTGTGTGTGTGGGGGCAGGGGGCTGTTCTCTGTCGTGTGCTTTCTAGGAAGCTTAGCACCATCCCTGGCCTCTATCCACTAGTCGCAAGTAGCAATTCCACCCTCATCCCCTTTCTGACCTCTCCCCCACAGGCCCCTACCCCAGGCTGTAATAACCCAAAATTTTTCGGACATTCTCAAATGTTCTGTGGGGGTAAAAATCACCCCCAGCTGAGAAACACTATGCTAGATTCATTGCTTCTTAGCTGTGTGATTTGGGGCTAACTAGGAAATCTCTCTGTATTTTGGTATTATCCATCCAATGGGTATAATGCCCCATCTTGAAAGGCTGCCATGTAGCTTACATAAGCTAATGTGTCTGAAGGGCCTCACTGGGCTCAGTTGGGCTCCACCTGAAACTCAGTATTCTCCTGGCTTCCAAAACCTAGACAATTACATTGCTTCATTTGCCTTTTTCTCCCTTTCATTGACTCTTCCTTTGCCTTCAGCCTGCTAATCTTCATGTTCTCCAAGGCTCATTTTTAATGACTCCATGGTTTCTTTTGTGCAAATGACTAAAAAATCTAAGTCTCTATGTCCCATCCTTTCAAACTCCAGTTGCGTGTCACTGATGGCCTGTTGGATATTTGGACTTTGATTTTTCTTGCTGATACGTCAAATTCATTCTATTCTTTTTCTCTTTTATGATTTTCCTACTTAAATGAAATGCGACATTCCCATTTGTTTTTTTTTTTTAAGATTATTTATTTATTTGAGAGAGACAGAGCACGTGCACAAGCAGGGCAGAAGGGGCAGATGGAGAGGGTCAAGCAGACTCCCCGCTGAGTGCGGAGCCCTCCTTGGGACTCCATCCCAGGACCCTGAGATCATGACCTGAGCAGAAGTCAGATGCTTAACTGACTTGAGCCACCCAGGTGCCCTAAGGTTTTGACTTTAAAAACAAAACTGCAAATTAAAATTAATAAGTATTTTAATTAAATGTCTACAAAACCTAACATGTTATCAACTAATCAAATGCAAATCGACTTTTAAACAATTAGGTATAGATTATACTTAACGTGGGATTTGGGCTCTCTTGGATATGTTTGACAGACGATGGGGTTGGGTTGGCAAATTCAGTGCCTGGGCCCTAGGGACTATGGTAGTCTTGAACATTTCTTCTGGAGAAGTTGGAAATTCAGGTTTTAAAGGGAAATGTTTTCATTTTAAATGTTGGCAACTTATTTATTTGAATTTTTAAAAATGTATGTAAGTATTTGTGACAATGTGAATAGAACTTGAAGGCATTATGCTAAGGGAAATAGGTCAGAGAGCGAAAGACAAATACTACATGATATTAGTTATACGTGGAATCTAAAAAAACCTGAACTCATAAAAACGGAGAATAGAATGGTGATTGCCAGGGGCTAGGGGTGGGGGAATTGGGGAGATTTTGATCAAAGTTTACAAACTTGCATTAGGAGATGAATAAGTTCTGGAGAATTAATGCACAATATAGTGATTATGGTCAACAATACTCTATTATATACTTCAAAGTTGCTAAGGGACTAGGTCATAAACATTCTCACCACAAAAAAGAAAAGATAATCATGGGACATGATAGAGGTGTTAACTAACACTATTGTGGTAATCATACTGCAATAGATAAATGTACCCAATCAAACTTTGTACATCTTAAACCTACACAATGTTATGTGCCAATTATATCTCAATTTAAAAAAATAGTACATAGTCTGAATAAAATCTGTTGTGGGCCAGACTGGGTCCTTGGGTTACCAGTGTATGAATTAGATTTAATTGGCTTGGATTATTGCAATAGTCTTACTGATTTCTCCACCTTCATTCTTTTGAACCAACTTGTTCACAGATCCCCCTTCAAACTTTCTAAATTTTCAATCCATTTATCCATAGGTTAAGTACAAATTGCTAAACCTGACTTTCAAAAAATGACATCATTTTGCTTTTAATTACCTTTCCAACTTTATTTTTCATTACACCTGCTGCAGGAATTCTCCACTGTATTTAGATTGGACAAGCCAGGTGAATTACAACCTCTAGATTTTGGCTGACACATTTTCCTTTCCCTGGATGCCCGTATTCTCTGCTCCATTTATTTAATTCTTCCAGGACTTTCAAACTCATTTCATGTCTGCACTCTCTATGAATTCTTTCTTGACCTTTCCAAACCAGTGTTACCTCTTTCCATGGTATTTGTTGTCCTTAGCATTCATTTGGTAGATATTTTATTCCACTTTGTTATTTTAATTCATATTCATGTGCATTTTGGTTTTGTCTCCTTAATAAATGTTTGATGATGTTGACAAATCTAGAGTAGTATATCCTGCTTCAAAGTCTAGAAAATTAAAAATGTCCTTGAATAATAATACCGTGACACCAAAATGGAGAGTCAATACGTAAAAAAGGTCATGACTCCAGCTGCCTGGGAACATTCCTAAGACTGATGGAATGTTGGACCGAATTGGCCAGATGTTCTGCTCCAAGTAAAATGTATTTTTTTTAAGAATGAAAGTCTGTGACAAGAAATATAAAGCACTTATTTTTGCTCCAAAGCTTCTACGTATGTACTTTTGTCCACTTATGCCTTCTCCAGAAAGCAATACAGATGAATTATAGCCCCAACTTACCACACTTTGTATCAGATTGAATTTTCCCTACTCAGTCACGGTTCTTAGTATCATATTGTCTATCACATTGTTACATGGGTCTTAGTATTATATTGTCTATCACATCATAACGTGCTTTAAGGCAAGTTGTAATCTATTATTTGTATTTAATAAAAACCGATCCTCCATACGTAACAAGTTCACATGTAAAGGTACTGCCACCCAAACCTTCCAAGAATCAGAGGTTACAGAATCTTTTCACCTTGCATCTGAGGGTTAACACTGAGTGCCAGCAGTGTCATTACTAGCCGTTCTGCTGACTTTGACCTTTGTACCTTTCCTCTGAGTGTGAGATGCTCTCATACTCTTTGTGGCAATCTAATTATGATGCTGGCTTTTCCTTTTTGTCTTGCTCAGCTCCTCTACTATCTTCAGACGACATCTCACATCTCGTACGTATTACCTCTGTTAGTAAGAGTGGCCATATTTTCACGCAACCAGGTTAGTTTCCCTTAACAAAGGGAAGCTTTGTCTATTAGTATTCTTGATTGGTTTCTAAAAATAAAGCCTAATACTTTCTTTAGGACAGGAGTTAAACCAGCCAGTCTAAATTTTCTGAACCTAGAGCATCCCTGGGTCTTTATTATTGTTACCTAGTTTCAATTCCTGGAGAATTTCTCTTGAATTCCTGACCAATAGCACTCCAATTAAATCACCTTGGTGTTTCAGTGTTGTGCTATATAACTTTGGCTAATCAGGACTTTTTAAAATGAGTTAACACTAATTTTGACTATATGACCAGTAAGTGTTGATGCCGCAGTTTTGTTCATTCTCTTGTTTTATGAGCAAATGAGCCTTGTGAGGAACACAAAGATGGTTCCCACTTTTTCCTGCTTGCAGGAAACACAAAGATGGTTTTCCTGCTTGCAGAAGCTGATGTACTTCTGATCCCCTAAAGAGCAGTTTGAAATAAAATCAGGCAGAATACATTGAAAGTAGCTAGCTTGTTTATTTCTTTCATTTTGAGTTAAACATTTTTTTTTCTTTTTCATTCTCATCCTTAGCCTAATGGTCCATTTCCAAACCGGAGTTAAGTAGCTATGTGTTCACTATCATCCTTCACCCATCTGCTCTTTGTCTGCTTGGGGCAAGTTTTCTAAAACGATTCCATTTTGCCAGTTTCCACCTCATTTAAATACATTCAAAAAGCTGTGAGTTACTGTCCTGAACAGTCTTCCAAACTTTCAAATTAATCTGCCATTTAAAAACCCTTTGTTCTTCATTTTAACTTTTGCAACTTATCTTTATCCAAGGACCCTTGAAGTTATTATAAATAACTCCAGCAGAGTATGGGTCTCCCCTTCTCTTCCACCTGCCTTCCCTTTGGCCTTGCGCATCATTAAAAGAAAAAATATCCAATTTCTCTTTTCTTGCCTGAACTGTGAGTTTTTCCAATGTTACATTAACCGGTTTTCTTAAAGTGGTAAATTTTTTCTAATCTATTTTTATAGCATATAAAAGTAAAGTACAGTATGAGTTTGGGGTAGCAAATATCCTGATTAATAGATAAGTCTCACCAATTCTTTTTACCAGAATGGATGCAATCTTCAGGCATATAAATATTTTTCATGCCGAAGATGTATGAGTCCAAGAACAGAGTGCATTTCTGATAAAAAGAATAGCCCCTGCATAAGCCATAGAATACATTAATGAAAACAGCATTGAGGGGGTTGTCTGGTTGGCTCAGCTGGAGGAGCGTGAACTCAATCTCAGGGTCGTGAGTTTGAGCCCCACGTTGGGCTTAGAGCTTACTTAAAAAAAAGCATTGAGGATAACTAGGTACTTAGAACTGTGCTAGGCACTGTGGAGGTATAATTTATAGCAAGTTAGCATTCTTGTTGGAGGAAAGACTTTGATATGGACACTTAAATTTCAATATAAGGCAATAAGTTGAGAGAAGTTACAAGGTACTATTGTCAAGAGTGGGTTATGAATGTCGTTGGGTGAGAGTGGTCAGAAATGTCTCCAAGGAAGAGCCAACACTAGAGCAAAGTTTTGTGTGATGGGAGGATCCAGGTAGGCAAAGGGCAAGGAAGAGGGCATCTTGGTTGGGGACAGAGGTGGGAATGAAGCTTACAGGCAAGAAGCAGAAGATGTGGCAGGTCCTTAGGCATACTATTGTGAGGAGTGGAATCTAATTTTGAAAAGGCACTTGGGGCCATATTATGGAGTGCCTTGATTGAAAACCAAAGGAATCTGGAGTTAATCTTTAGACCAGTAAGATGCTATTGGATAAATTATTAATCTCTTTGTATTTCAGTTTATTATGAAGTTAAGATAATAATAGTTCCTATTGCATAGGATTGTTATGAGAAATAATTAAATTCATGTTTTAAAGTTATTTTGTTCCTAGGAGCTCCTATTGTACCTTTACAGTGAAGTTTCTTATTAAAAAATAAACACCATCAGGGTGCCTGGGTGGCTTAGTGGGTTAAACCCTCTGCCTTCAGCTCAGGTCATGATCTCAGGGTCCTGGGATCGAGGCCCACATTGGGCTCTCTGCTCAGCGGGGAGCCTGCTTCCTCCTCTCTCTCTGCCTGTCTCTCTGCCTACTTGTGATCTCTCTCTGTCAAACAAATAAATAAAATCTTAAAAAAAATAAAAAAATAAAAAAATAAACACCATCATATTTTAACAAGAAAAAATAACTCTGAATCACAAAAATCACAACCATAGCAAATGTGAATTCGTTGAAAACAGTAGTTGAAATGTAATTGGATACTCACCTTTAGGTTCATTGTGTAAGACATTGACTTGATTAAAAAGGAGTTAAATTAGTTTTGTGGGCTGGAATGAATTTAGGGAAAAGAAAGGAAAATGAGAGGAGAGCCTGAGGTGATTCCCACTGTTTCTGGAAAACCTTCTTGCCTGGACTCTATTATTCTCCTCTAGATGACGACACAGGTCACGCTCTGCCTAATGTGGTCCTCACATAATGACACTTTCTGACACCAAACTGACTCAGCTTCAGTGACCTTCCACACACATCCGTGTTCACGGTCTCACGAATTCAGTGGACCTTGGCATCTGTGGGGCACAATCTACTCTCTTAAAGAATAAAGCACTTTAGAATCAAATGTTTGCCATCTGAGTGACAGTGTGGTACAATAGAATTTAGGGATTTGGAGGGTCGAGGTCACACAACCGTTGTTTAGTTGTGTACTTCAAGCAAGTTATTCAGCCTTTCTGAGATCCTTTTCTTCATCAGTAAAATAGTAACTATTTCAGAAGATCACAGTGAGGATTCATGAAACAATGTATCTCAAATGACAATCCCGGCACCTGGCAGACAATAAGTAATACTCAGTGGTGTGTTGCAGGAGTTCCATACCAGCTCTCAGGAACTGATTGATAAATTATCAGAAGTGTTGAGAGCTGATTGTTAAACACAGGCATTAACTTACAACTAAATAAGTTACATTAATATATACTCAAAACATCACTTTCTAATCATTTTACTATATTTTACTATTATCTGTCTATGCCCTGAGGCTACTCACATCTATTGTATCTGTAGGATGGAAATATTATATAACAGTGTTCCATTGCATATTTCTTCCCAACTCGGCACTCAATGACTACTTGGTGGTGAATTGAAATCTTGGTGGAAGTATTTGTACCACAGATATTGGAAAATGCTACAAATCAGGGCTTACCCCCCACCCCACCCCGCTCTCTACCCTCCTGGTTGTTTAAACATTTCCCAACACACCACTAGTAACCAAAAAAAAAAAAAGTTCGTTTTCTTCCCTTTAATGTATGTAAAATGTCTGGCAGTGTGCACACATAGTATACAGAATATGGTGGTGAAACATAAGTCCTCATTGTTTTTTTTTGTTAAATATGTATTTATTTATTTTAGAAAAGGCACAAGTTGGGGGAGGGGCAGAGGGAGAGAATCTTCAAGCCAACTCTCTGCCCAGTGTGAAGCCCAAAGTGGGGCTTAATCCCACCACCCATGTGATCACGACCTGAGCCCAAACCAAGAGTCTGATGCTCAACCAACTGAACCACTCAGGAGCCCTAAGTCTTCATTGTTCTTGATTGCATTAATAAATTAGACTCTTAAAAAAAATAAATAAATAAATAAGACTCTTAGATGTGGAAGGAATCTGAGACATAATCTCATTCAGGTTCTGAGAACATTGGGCAGGAAGGACTTAGGAGCCCTAGCTTGACATTTGGGGTTCAGCCTGAATCCCACTGAGTCCCAGCCAGCTCTGTCCCAAGCCCCAGGTTTGGTAACTCATCTAGGGCCTCACTCTCCTCCTCAGAGGCCTGGCAGCACTGCCAAGGGCATCTCCCTTGCTCCCTCTGCCAGGGCCCCTGTCTCAGGAACCCGAACCTCTACTGTTTGACCTTTGCCTTTTCCTCGCCAGGCCAACCCTCTGCTGCAGGGACAGCAACGTGCCGGGAGCAGATCCTTGCTACCTCTGCCCACCTGGCACGAGGGAGTCTCAGGATTTCGCTTGCACGTGGATTGGCTGCCCCCGGCGCCTGCCATCACTGTGAGCCTCAGCCTCCCAGACCCGACACGCCAGGACCCATGGTCATAGTATTGCCATACTGAAGCTACCAACTCCCACGTTTGGCCTGCCGGGCTGAGCCACTTCCTCCCAGCCCCGGTCCTTGTGGGCAAGTCTCCCTCGTGGTCCGTGTATCCTACTGGCCTTCTCTGTCTTTCTGTGGTTGGTTGAGGAAGGGAAGATCCTGTGGCAAAATGTGAAAAAAGTAGAACTGCAAAGAGCAACTAGCTCTACCACACATTAAAATATCCTGTTAAGCCTCTCTAGCCAAGAGAGTTTGGTATTGGCTCCTTGGAGAGGTGGATCCTTCCAGAACCGGGCTCGGGAGAGTACCGGTGAAACTGCCACGCCCTATGATCTTATTTCGTGGGGAAACACCAGAAATCTTTTCTGCCAAGATCAGGCACAGGCACATTTCTACCAAACTTTCAAAGACCATATGGTTCACATGCTCTATAAATTATTCCTGAACACGTGTCAACAAGCCCAGGCCCACAGATCAAGATCAAATAGGGCTCACAGCCACCTGTTTTTATAGATCAAGCTTAATTGGACAGGCACACTCAGTCACGGCCGCTTGTTTCCTTATTGTCTATGGGTGCTTTGGGGAAAAGTTGAATAGTTGCAACAGAGACCATGTGAATGACAAAGCCTAAAATATTTACTGTCACTATTGACCCGTTATGGCAAAAAAGGGCTGATACCTATTCTAATATACTGAAGAGGAAGGAAAATTTTCTGACTCGTTTTTGGAAACAAGTTTAATGCTGATCTGTAAGCCAGATAAAGACCGCGTGAGGGCGAGAACCACAGACCAGTATCACTCATGCACACTGAAGCAGACATACTAACAAAAATATACCAAAGAAAATGTTTTTTCCAAAACCTCACTGACATTGCTTTGAGCAGAAATATAGTAATTTTGTTCAGCCACACTTATCTGTGTCATCCCTGGTGGTAGTGGTTTTGTTTTTGGGAGGTCACTGTGTTTAATGTTGGGGATAAGAACATAAATAAATTATAAGTAAAATTATAAATACACTACTGTCCGTGGAGAGGAAGTAGACCCTGAAAATATTTTGCTTGAAAGTGATGCTGTTGGGGCGCCTGGGTGGCTCAGTGGGTTAAAGCCTCTGCTTTCAGCTCAGGTCATGATCCCAGGGTCCTGGGATCGAGGCCTGCATCGGGCTCCCTGCTCTGCAGGGAGCCTGTTTCCTCCTCTCTCTCTGCCTGCCTCTCAGCCTACTTGTGATCTCTCTGTCAAATAAATAAATAAAATCTTTGAAAAAAAAAAAAAGAAAGAAAGTGATGCTGTTTTTCAAGATATAAATGGGAGGTGCAGAAGCTGTTACCAGGCCAGGTGTTTCAAGGAAGGCAGTGCCTTGAGGGTAGGCATATTGCCTTGTACATTGCCTGTTCATTTTCTAAAAAATATTTTTTTTATTTATTTGGCAGAGAGAGAGAGAGAGCACAAGTACGCAGAGCGGCAGGCAGAGGGAGAGGGAGGAGCAGCCCCCCCACCGAACAGAGAACCAGACATGGGCTCAACCCCAGGACCCCGGGGACCATGACCTGAGCTGAAGGCAGACACTCAACCGACTGAGCCAGCCAGGTGCCCCTGCCTTGTTCACGCTGACCATATAGAACCTGGCACACATCTGTGATCCTGGTGTCCAGCACCGAGCCTGACTCCATTCCCTCCAGGAGAGTAACTTTCATTCTGCTCCACTGGGCTTCATGTGCCCAGCAGGCACAGGCATGCACGGTCAAGTTCCTCGTGCTCATGACTCAGCTTGCTCTCGGCTCCTCAGGGACAGATAGCTCTTGCACTGCTGTTTTCCATGTGCCCAGCGCTAAGTCAGGTGCTCAGCTCCTTGTGGGCAGGCATCTTGTAAGATGCACTGTTGCATTCTTTGTGCCAAACGATAAGCTTAGAATAATGGCTTTCTTGGTACACGGTTCGTGGGGCCCGCTTATGAGCCTGGAACTCAGCTCCCTGAGGGTCAGCATTTTGCCTTGTGCACGTTCAGGTTCCTTGTGCCTAGTACCGGGTCTGGCACACAGTAGTAATTGGAATGATTCTCAGTTGAATCTCAAAGGGTTAGCAGAAGTTCCCTAGGGAAATGCAGGCAGCAGGATTCTGGGTAAAAGAAGTAACCCGAAAGAGGCAGGAATGTAAGTGTTGAGTTGTGTATTGACGCCCCTCCTACTTATATTCCTTTCTCTTCTTATTTTCCCTTCAGATTTTTTGCCCTCCCTGGCCAGTGGGGCATGGAGACTGGGTTCTGCCGACCCACTGAGACCTCTGCTTACCATTGGGGGCCGCGTGTTGGGGGCCTTGGTTCCACTGGCCGTAGAAGGTGTGTTTTTGCAGTGAGATAAGCAAGGCTCAGGGAGCTTTCTCAGAGATAACTGTTAGGCTCAAGAAGAAGCAGAACCCGCGCACACACACACATACACACACGCACACGCACACTCACACCGGAATTAACAGAACAAGAGGCAACTTACTTTAACTGACTTTCACATTCCCCCTGCTCTACCTAGAAACAGCTTTTTGTTATTTCATGGTTTCCCGATGAAAGATGTCACGGGTGGGAAAATCTTCCGCAACTCTGCAAGTGTCAGAAACGTTCAAAGAGGAGAGAGAACATGCTCTGAAAGCTGAGTTAAAACCCCTCTCTCTTCCGAATGCCCTTCACAGCCTCGGGTCTGGTCTTTGCAGTTTGGCTTTTGAAGTTCTGTTATCTTTCAAGCTTAATTCCTCTCGGAGTGTGACCAACTTATTAGAGAAGTTACGTTTTTCAAAAGGAATACCAAAGCCCGAGCATTTCCGTAGGAATGCGGATTAGCATTCCTGCACTTCTTCTCCCGTTAGCCGTCCTTCCGTTCAAAAGTGTGTTCTTGTGCAGACCTGTGAGTCCCGCGCTCTGGTTTGCCAAACAAATTGACAAGGTCAAGCCCCATGAGTATGCTACAGGGATCCCCCCTTCCTTCCTGCCCATGCTCCTCTGACTGAATTTAAGTCCAGATGTATGAGAGGGTCACTTCTCAGAGGTCATGGGAACTGCCACCATTTTGTGAGGTGTGGTTGTATTAAAAAATGAAATATGTCAAAATATGTGATACATGTCTGAATTTTTCAGGGAGTGCAGTCTAATCCTATTTGGAGGTCATGCAGCTGGTCTGACTTTGACCTCTCTGCCAATGCGAGGCTTGGAGCCCATAGCCCTTGTTGGACCTTCTTCTGCAAGTGGGGAGGCCTACACTAAATGCATGCATCTCGGAGTGTCCGTATTTGGGGATCCCTGAGTTTCACTGGGCATCAGAAGCTACTTTTCAGCAAACACTGATCTTTTGGTATTCTTGATATTATTTAAATAGTTAAATTTTTTCATTCATGATTTTAAAAGAAAATCATTTACTGTGGTGTGGAGTGTGAGTCTCGGGCCTGCATGGGATGGGGAGGTGTAGATGACATAATCCTGTTCCTAAAATTGCTTATCGATACAGAAGAAATATCAAAGACACCATTCTCTTAATTATGCCACACTTATTAAGACAATAAAGTCAACATGTACATGTTAGGATAGAAAATAGTGGTTCTCCACCTGGGCTGCCTCTCTGTGCCATGAGGGGTAGGAACTGACACACACATTTCTTTCAGGTCTCTTCCAGAACTGCTTGTGAGAACTGGAATAAGCAGCCAGTGGGCCGACGTTAGCCATATGACCCACTGTGCCCTGACAGGCGTGGTTCTATTGACTTGGGCAGATAGGTCAAGATTTTTCTTCTATTCACAGCTGCGGCCTCTTCAGTTAGTGAATTTTCCAAAATCATTCATTCACCAAAGTGTATTCCTCAAAGGTGTGCCTGTGTCTGTGTGATATAACAAATCAGCTGAGATGCAAGAATTAGCTAGACTCGTAGAATGACAATTTCGATTTGCAAGTATTTTTACCATTAGCAGAAATAAGTGGATCATCTATCATTTGGTTCTTTTCCTTGTACATACAGGGCCTTCAATAATTAGTTCAATTAATATAATTCTTTCATTAATATCTACTAATGGTTTTCTAAACATGTCAAAGCAAATAAAAGTAGGTATTTCTCCTACTCAGTGATGGGAGAGTTACTGTGTACAGGTAGGTCCCTGTTATTCTCCAGTTTTTCTGGGGGCTTGTGAACTGTCTACGTCTCATCCATTGTATTGTCCATCATATTGTGCCTGCATGTTCCTAGACTAAAATGCATTCACATGCAAAAAGGTAGAAGTCAAGTGTAATTAAAAACAACAAAGAGCTCTATTTCTATACCACCAGTGAACTGAGCTGCTTGCCTTTCATATTATAATCCCCTAAACAGTGATACTCAGAGCATGGTTTACTATGTCAAACGTGGCAATTAGTTTATTGTTTCTGAAATTCACAATTTTAATTCATGCTTCATTAAGTGTAAAACCCAACAGTTTAATAGAAAAATTTAGAGATCCACATTTATGGAGGAGTGAGGTCCCTTGTGTAAATAGAAGTTGATTATCTACTGCTTCATCATTTGTGTGTTAGGAAGGCATTAAGAAGTGAAATGACTTGAACGGTCTCATTGATTCCTGCCATGAGAAGGTAGAGAACCGAGTTTGAAGGTAGCCCTTGGTTCTCAGCATTTGTATCTTACAGCACATTAAACATATAATGGGCATTTGGGAGCCCAGCAAAAGCCTGCTGTGTCCACTGCTGTTTGGTGGTTTGGTCACCAGAGGTCTATTTGCATAGAGGACCTTAGACTCTCCTGGCAGAGAACCAAACTTAATCCAGTAGTAAAGCCTCCATCATCATAATGAAAGAGGATTTATTCATTCAATCCACAAATGTTTATTGAATACTTATCATGAGACCCTAAGTTTAATATGGTGTCTGTTACCCAAATTTGTCTTCTGCTCTATCCAGGCCTTATGGAGAGGATGGATTCTGAACATAGGAATGGAAAGAGATGCTTTGTTGGTATCTCCATTGGAAGGTTTTGGTATTTTTTAAAAGGTGGTATAACAGAAGAATAGAAGGATACCTCCTCACATATATTCATACATTGGGGGTGTGGAGGCTGTGGCAATGCTTACTGAGGAAGCCACAGTGGCCAACAAAGTTGGGTGAGGTGCTGAGAGACAGTCACACCTGACAGGGGCGCTGTGGTGCGGGCTGGCTTGTTTGTCAGGAGAGGTAAGGAGCTCTTGAGGATTTCTGGGAATGCCTTGAGAGCACATTGCAGAGGCTGGGACCTGTATCAGGCACGAGCCAGCCAAAGAGATTGAAAAATAATTAATATCACATAAAGAATTTAAAAAAAATTTTAAGATTTTATTTATTTATTTGTCAGAGAGAGAGAGCACAAGCAGGGGGAGTGGCAGGCAGAGGGAGAAGCAGGCTCCCCGCTGAGCAGGGAGCCCGATGTGGGGCTCCATCCCAGGACCCTGAGATCATGACCTGAGCTGAAGGCAGGTGCTTAACCCACTGAGCCACCCAGGTGTTCCCACATAAAGACTTTTTTTTTCTCCAAATATTTCAAAGACATTGTTTGAAGGAGAACTTGAAAAGATTAAAGTGACTTTTTTGAAGATGATCCCCTAGTCACCCATAATTTGGCCAATTTGACACACTGTTCAAAATAAGGGTGTGTGTGGCTGAATTCAGCTGGTTAGTCTGTGTGTATAAACACAGATATCACTCAGTGGGTGTCTACTCCCTTTGTAGTCTTTCCTGTGAAGGGGCCGCAGATGAAAAGCCAAGCACTGGGGCTATTCTGTCCTTGTGATTCTGACCACTCACCTCAAAAACATTTGTCTTTAGTGCTGTTTGAACCTTCAGCATAGAGTTCCCAAAGACATTTCAGGAGCCCCGAGGGAGTTGTCAGTTCCATGTTCTGTGTCCCTATGAATTTCACACTATTGTTACGTTAGTGCCTCAAACACAACAGCTACAGATAATAATGCCAAATAAACATGTTGTTCTTAAATTTATCTTTCAATTTAATTGTGCTTTCAGAGAAACTTGATACAGTTCAGGTGAGGAAGACTCATGGTGTTTATCAAGCCAAAGTAATGCGATAATCACATGGGGATGAGACAATGTTCCAGAATTGCTGAGAATCACACCCATGCACACGTGTGTCCATGCACATGCACACGGTCGTGGCATGAATAATACTTCCTGTGTGAGCATCTGCCGTATCCTCGAATTAGCAAGACATGTGTCTTTCTACCATTAAAACTTCTTATATTCGATGTAGCAACACTTTAATTAGACAAGTTGTATTCTTTTATCAAAGTGTTTGTTTCCAGATCAGTTGATGTGAAATATTAATATATTGAGTTTCTCTTTTCTTTATGCCTATTCACTTTGTTTGGCTGGACTGTGACACCTTCGTAGTGGAAGTTTTAAAAGGCAGCTGTGCAAATTTGATAGGTAATCGCTAACAAAAGAATGGTTTTGATTATTCCCATAATGAACCATTATCATTAGCTTCTTTCAACAAGCTTACAAATACAAATATGCCCATACATATTACATGTGTACTAAATGTGTGTACATTTTAATTTTAATGCTAATTCATATTTTCATACAGACTCAATACACGTTACTATTCAAGGTTGATTAAGTACAAGAGGGATGAAATGCACCCAATAAAACAAGATTAGAAAGAGATTAGAAACAAATTTTAATTAGAAAATCACCACCTCAAATCCTTTTAGGAAGTAGGCAGACATAAATAATAAAGAACCATTTAGAGACTTCTTGACAAGAAGCCCTGGGCTGGAATTCTGGAGGGCTGCATGCTGGTCACACCTCTAGTGCTGGCTTTGTCTAGTGACCTTTAGTAATTGTTTGCTAGATCTTTCAGAAACTGGGAACATATTAGTGATCAATAAGTGCCTCTGAATTTCATTAATCCCAGGAGAAAGAATCTCCGGTCTTTGTTTTCCTTACAGGATAATTTTTGAGGCCATTTGGAGGAGGTCCTGGGACCAATTTGAAAAAGACCAAGTCTCCTGGCTCTGATCTTTGGAGACTTCAGGTATTCTGGATCGAGGCTAGATTCTATGGACTTGTAAAAAGACTGGAAATATTTTCTCTTTTTAGTGTACAAACCTTAATGTTAAGGATATTGTTACATAATCTATACTTTGTCATGAACTTTTCTGCAAGTTACCATTAAACTGTTTTTGGACCCTTTGAGCTTCAATGGAAGTGTCCCAGAAGGAATGAGATTTGCTCTGGTTTTCATCACCGGGGAATTGTCACCTCAAGGGTCACTCTGCCTGCATTCACCTTTGGGAACTTGCAAAGGTACCCCTGTCCTACAGGACTTCTGCTTGCTTTGTTTGGAAATGCCCTTTGTGACTGATGCCTGCTGCCCCATCACCCTGTGAAGATGAAGGAGCATCAGCTGTATGAACAGACCAGCACTTGGGCGAACTCTCTGTTTCTCCTTATTTCTTGTGATGGTTTTCTGCAGCTGCTGCATCAAATTACCGCAAGTCAGTCATTTAAAAAGACACAAACTTGTTCTGGCATTTCTGTAGGTTTAGCAATCCAACACAAGCTAAAATTAAGGTGTTGGCACGTGTTCCCTTCTGGAGGGTCTAGGGGCAATCCATTTCCTTGCCTTTTCGAGCTTCCAAAGTCTGCCCACGTTCCTTGGCTCATGGCTCCCTCCCTGCATCGCCCAAGCCAGCAATGCTGCGGCTGTCTGAAAGGGACAGGAGAAGCAGAATTCTGTGCATTCAGAAACGCTGGAGGTGAGCCAGCTCTTTGTAAAGTTACCAATCTATGGGGAACCCCTCACCCTCGTGGTGGACTGCTTTTAAAGTGGGGGAGGCATGTGTGTTAGAAACAATAGCCCTTTCACCAACAGCTCCCCAAGACCTGGTAGGCTGACTTGGTTCATGGACTCAGAAGGGATACAAGGAGGCCTATCAGGTACCAAGCCTACGTGTTGTACCTGAAAGAGTGTTTCTTCTCAACTAAGCTGCCTTTCAATAATAGACACGTCTTCTTGGGATACCAGTCAGGGGCTTTCTATGGGAACGCGTATTGTCAGTTCAGTTCTGCTTCTTCAACTCCCCACCCCATTTTGAATCATTATGAAATAGCACTCTTATTCCTAAACAGTACCATAAAATGTAATTGGAAAGAAATCTTTGAAGGTGCATTTGCATTTGTAACATGTGTAGTAAGGCACCCTTTATTAGATCCTTACCAAATGATCCCGTTTGGGCCTAAATTTCACCCTTGGCCTCGCTCTAAAGGAAAGGCTGCCTATGAAAATTGATAAACAGTTGTTGGGGGGCCTGAGGAACCTGCTTAAGAGAACAGACTATTTTGAAATACTTGAGGACCACCAATTTGGAAAAAAAAAAGTTATGCCAGTTAAGAGGCTTTAATTTCGTAAAGCAGATGCAATTAGATATTTTTCAATATATTGTTAGGATAGTTTTGCAGCTTATCCACTTGGGAATAATTGCAATGAGTTTGCTTGAAGATATTCTATATTTTCACCTTGTTAGCCTGAGTTGCTAAGATTTTGCGGTATTTAGTCATTTTTAGGGGGAATGTTTTCGGCAAAGTTTTCTTTTTTGCTTACACTGTGGACTGTCCTCCTGAGCAGAGTATGGCTGCTGAGTGTGCCAAAAGAGTACAAAAGACTTCAGCAGGAAGATACTATTTATGATCATTTGAAATTCTCCATCCCTGGGCAATTCTCACATCAGGCTTATGAAGGCAATCCAATTTAGCTAACTGCTAATTGGAGAAAACAAAAGCTTATTGGCGGGACTGGCATGTGGACATCCCTTGTCCTTGGTTCTCACCTTCCCTTACCAGCAACACGCCTCCTGGGTCCCAGGTAATCCTCCTCATAGGGCCCTACCACCGGGTGCGGGACCCAAACAGTGCTCTCATGAGGCCCTGTCAGTCTTAGTGGCAATTAGTGAGGGTTCTCGCTGGTCTCTCCACATGAAAGGTGACAAATCTAAGATCAGATGTGATTATGGTGGTTCACATGCCTTTGTTTTCTCATACATGAGTAAGGAGCCTAATGTCTTAGATGTTTCCTATACGGCAGTGAGGTTAGTAGGAAAAGGGAGTGCCTTCATCAACTGAAGGCTTCTGTGAGGTGATTTCAGGTTGAGTAGGGGGTGGATTTGGAAGTGGGGATGTGTGTCTCTGGGTTTGTAGGTCTCTTTTTCTCTCTGATCCCTCAGGACTCTTGTTCCTATTTGTGTATTTATAATCAGAATTCCTTGCCTTCCAAAATGGTGTCATTTCTGCTTTTTTGGTTCAGCAGAAACTTCACCATTGCTTAAAGTTTTTTTTTTTTCTCTTTGCAGTTAGAACTGTTTCACAAAGCAATATGGTGCCACCAAGCCTCCAGGAAGAATGCAGAGATTTCATGATGTAAAATGAATGACTTATTCATAGAGCCTTGGTAAAGCTAACGTAACGAGCTGAGCATTTCTCTAGAGGTCTGCTGCCTGTTTGATGACAACAGGAAACATTTTTCTAAACAAGGAAGTTTAAAACCTCCAGTGGAAGTAAGCTATTAAGTTATAGGATTTTTACTTCTCTCTACGTTGCTCAGTCAACAGTGGCTGTGACTGTTTTTTTTTTTTTCCCAGTGCTGTGAAACCTTTCTCCAAAACATCCTCCCAGGCCAGGCCTTCTGCTTTAGGCCCCCGTGGGGAGGCTCCAAGGTTTAAGGCAATTCTCAAACTTATTCAGGAAGCAGAACTACTGGAAATCACAGAGCTTTTTTTCTGAGTGTGACGAAGAAATACTGGCTTACTGAGCCAAAAACAACCAATTAGAAAAGTCAGTAGAAGTCAAATAGAATCTTTGAATAAACTCTGAGATACATATTGTTGGTAACAGCAGCAAAATTTATGAAAAATTTAGAACATAAAAGGTGATCACTGATAAATTTCTATTCATTGTTTTAGAAAAATTACTCTAGTTGCCTAGAAAAAGACTGCCATTTTTCAGTTTTATTGGTGGAATATTCAAGCTGACTTTTGGAACCATCCCTGTTTCAATGGGGCGTAATTTCAGTTACTGCTATAAAACAGTATCAGCTGCATAGTGCTCTAGAAAGAGTTCCAACAGAATTGATGATGGCATGTAATTAGGACCTTGAATGTAGTAGTCAGAGTGTACTCTAATGGTTAGCTGACAGTTGAGGCACAAGGAAATCTAATGCTATATTCATTATGTTTGATTTCATTCATGGCTTCAGGGAGAAGGGATTGGCATCTAGACCTGAGACCCTCTCTCCTGAGTCACTGCACAGTGAGTGAGAAGCTGGCCTGTCAGCGTGGGCTGGTGTCATGCCTATTCCATGCTGAGAGAATGGCGTCACTGCTAATTGAAACAGGAGCGATGATCACTAAGGCTGTAGCCTGAGAAGCAATATATACCGACACCAGAGGGGAGAGGGCTATTTATTTAGAAAAGTTCACCATCAAATCACTGGACAGGAGAAACAACTCATGGAGAAAATCAACACTTATTACAATCAAAAGGGAACCCATTGTAATTTGCTGATTTCTCTAGGCACTCTCAATGTGATGTTGAGCAAAACTCCCTCACACATCTTCTACTGGATTAGCAGCCATGATTGCGAAAAACTCATCTTTGTGTTGCTGTCGACACACCTCTTTCCATGGTTTTCTGAGTTATATTTAAGCACGATACAGTGTATCTGATGTTAGCACGCACCCAATTTAGCATTAATTTCTCTGGATGGAAATAGAAGCCATATGTTTATGTAATTGCAGCACTATGCATTTGATCATTTCTGAGCAGACTGATTTTTTTTTCATGTTAAAGAGGGAGTTCTGAGAGTTTGTATTCATTTGTGAAGCATCAACAGCTTTCAGAGGCCACACAAGTTTCCTAATCTTATTTTATTTAATTTCTCCACTGGTCTGACTCTGATTAGAGGTTCAAATAAAATTGTGATTCTTCTATGCCTTCATTATGTTAAAGTATTTCTGTCTCTCTCCTGACACAGCAGCAACTGCATGTAAATTAATTGTTACAAAGTTGTAGCAGAAGAGCTACTATTCTTTGAGGTGGCTCATGACTAGATTTCCAGAAGGCTGAGGTTTTTGTTTTTTTTTAACCTACTCAACCTCACTTCATAAAAACATTTTCACAAGGGTACAGAAATCCAACGGAGAAGTGCATCTTTCCAAGTGCGCTCATACGCCCATGAACGGCTTCAATTTGGGGAGCCAGCAGGGGGCGGGTAAAACAAAATGAGTTAAAAAAAAAAAAAAAGGTTGTACATAGAGTGATTTTAATCCATTCCATTTTTAAATACCACAATAAATTTAATTTTCACAATAAATTAAATAGCCATATTCAGTTTACAAAATATAATTACTTAGTGTGAAACCAATATTTACAACAATATACATTATGTACACGACATTTCTCTTTGTTGACATAGAACATGGAAGTAAAAGGACTTTAACTTTCCAAAGTGTGATTGACATGCTACAAGTGACGCCATGGTCTATATGAGAAAAAAACAGTGCAAAATCACCACAGGAACTTTGGGACAATGTCAATTTTATGAGATACGACATTCTTTCAAATAATAAGAAAATAGTATTTTCTGTTTTCACGGCACCGATTCAGTAGCTGAATTAAAGAGCCAGCTTTCCCTTAGAAAAGAATGCATAACTGAATCCTCTACTTCCTGAAGCTTCACAGCCATTGGTACATTGTCACACATAATCTTTTGGCTTAACTCTATGAAAATGGCGGGCGACAAACTCTGACTCAAAGGAAGACTAAACTCTTTGAGAATAGCTGAAGTCACTTTCCCCCATACCACCACCTTTTCCTTTTGTAAATAGCTTAAAAGATGCAACTACTCAGACAGCAAATTATTTTTTGTAACTTTTCAATAGAAAAAGGGTTGATCTTATATTTGGTCACACACTGTGTATGTACAAGTATACATGGAAAAATGACTTGGATAGTTGTGTCTAAGAAAAGTGCATATTTTAATCTAGAGGAGACATTGTGTGTCTCCAGCCACAACACATAGTGTTATATGACTTATTATTTTAGGGCCAGTTCAATGTCCTCCCAGTGATCTGGTAAAATTTTTGATTGAAAGGGTGAAAAAACTTGCGCAATTTGGTAATGACAGAGGGGTCCACCTCTGGATGAATGCGCCCCTTGCTGCCCGCCAGGCACTTATTAAAGATAATGTTAAATCGCAAACAGTAAAACCCTCTGGTGGCATTGAAGTATAAATTGTATTGACTTATCCTCGGGGGAAGATTTAGGAACTTCTCCACGAGCTGAAGTTCTGGCAGAGGTTCCGTGATGAGGCGATCTCCGTCGACGATGTGGAATTGCTCAATTGGAAAGTATTTTAACCACCTTTCCAGATGTTTGGTGTAGATGCTGGTTCTCACCGCCTTGTACTTTGTGTTCACTTCGCAGGTATGGGGGTCTATTGCCAGCTTCTCAAACTTGTAGTAAGTTTTATTCTTCCTCTCCTTCCCCTCTAGCACCTGAGTGTAATCAGAAATAGCTCTTGTGGTTGGCTCCCTGACAATGATCAACAACTTGATGGATGAGTTCATTTTGTAAATCCTTTCCGGAACCTCCTCCGTGATAAAATAGGCTGGGCTCTTTTCAATTGTGATTTGCTGTGGGTAGGAAAAAGGCATCTTTTTCCTGTACCACTCAATGCCCTTGGCATAATTCTCATCATTGTCAAAAAAGTGGATTTCTTGAGAAGCTTTGACCACAGCTGGATGGAGGTTCAGCATCTCAAGCAGGGCCCTGGTGCCTCCTTTCCTCACCCCAATGATAATGGCCTTGGGGAGCTGCTGGACCAGGTCATGAAGGCGAACCTGATCCTTGGAAGCGTTGCCCTTCCGGAACTCGTGCAGCAGGCCACGCTTAAACTGCAGGGCGCGGAGAGGGAATTCGGCCTGGCTGCGGGCTCCAAATCGGCCTTCGATGGGGCAAATGGGCTGTAGCCTGAAAGCAACAGACAGAGGCTTTTAGAAGCTCATGGTGACCAACTTGTCATTTTTCTGCTTCCCTAGTTGGAGTAAGACTTTAAATGCATAAATAAAACCACTGGTTCCCAGCCTGCTGCAATCCATAATGAACATATGTTTGGGAAATTTTATTTTAAGCAACCCTGTATTAAATGGAGCACACATAATTGATGGGATTATTTTTATTAGTGCTCCTTAAAATTTTTATTCGCCAAGCACTTAATTGACTAGAGCGTGTACTTATGTCCGCAGTACAGGACAGGCAAGTGACACCAGCCGTCCTAACAGCCTTTTAACAGCTCTCCGGTTAACATCATTTAGGAAACGTGAGAGGTGGAAGATGAGCATCTTCGGCTGGGAGGCCAAAGCCTGGCTAGGAGGCCACGTCTTTTGGGTTTCGTGGGGTATTACTTCCTTGCAGCTCAGCAGCACTCGTGTGGCCCTTAGAAGCCTCTGACATCTAATCTGAATAGAGGTCCCCGTCTCTGCCCATGGCTAGTTGTATCGTCAACCTGCAAAAATCTAATCTAGGCACTTGCTGAGCTTTTCATTCTATGAGAATTCCTGCCGCGGGCCTTGGAGACAGCTAGGTAAATGCCGTATTTCTTCTGCCTCTCTCTCTCTCTCTCTCTCTCTCTCTCTCTCTCTCTCTTTTGTCTAAAGGGGTCGAGATTATGTTTTTACTTTGCTGCATGTAGGAACAAACCCAATGCCATCAGCAAGTGCTGTCTCTCACCTCCCACGCCTGGACCCAAAATCAACCAGACCTTGGCGGAGCCAGAAGCTTTGGGTCCTCACTGCCAAGCCCATGTATATCAGAGACTCAAGTGGAAGTAAGGAATGCAGTGGACAGAGCCAGAAAGGAGGAGTTCCACGTCAGCATTGCCCTAAATAATGAACAACTACCACTGCTTTTTTCAGAGAGAAAGGCGTGGTAACAATCATAATGATATTAGACTAGAGTTATTGCTTGATTTGGCATGACCAATGTCTAGGGGTGGCATATGGCATTTCCTTTTGGGCAACAGTCTGGAACCTAACTGAAATTCATTATAACTTCCCTAAGTTTATCCAAAAAGGCATTTCAGTCTTTTTGCTCAAGGGTATAAGATTAGTCAAAATGGCTGCTAGGCCAATCCTCCAGCTGAAGCTTCTAGCTAATGAGGCTGTCTCTTGCTTTTCCCAAGAGACCTATTTTACTGTTCTCATCTTCTGTAGTGTGTAGACTTAAAGGGAGAAGAGGAAAACTTCGTCATGCCACAGCATTCTACAGAGCTGAGGGAAAACGGTTTGCCCATCTGTTTCAACATCTATCTATTATAAGGCTTATGGAAAACTATACTCATATATTATTTGTTTGTGGTGTTTGTTTTTTATGATTTTAGAAACAACTCATGCTCACTGTGGAAAGCATGAAAATACAGAATAGTATAAAAATGGGATTCACCACATTTAATATTTTAGGTTAACATGAATTTTGTTTTTGTAAATTTGTTAACAGGATGAATATGCTAGAGCTCTACATGGAAGATATAAAAGTAGCAACACATACATAGTCAAAAATATTTTTAAAATTGTGACATTGGGATGTGACCAATTCATCTTTTAGCTTTTCTTGGGTTCTGATTGAAAATTAAGCCCTAATTCCCTACAGCATCCATTGAATGTAAAGGATGAACTTCCCTCCAATGCATCTAGAATGATGCTAGTATCATCCTTGGGAGAATTGGGGAAGTAGTCAAATCTTTTTCTTTAAGGACTTAATTCTCTTGCAGAACTCTGTCCAAGAGAGGCTGAAATAGACCATCGCTGTCCTGTTAGAGCAGGAAAGAATTTCCCTACTTCTTGAAAGGGAAGTTCCTTCTTTCCTTCCTTCCTCTTTCTTATTTATTTATTTAAGATTTTTAATTATTTATTTGACAGAGAGACAGGGAACACAAGCAGGGGGAGTGGGAGAGGAAGAAGCAGGCTTCCCGCCAAGCAGTGAGCCCGATGTGGGGCTCGATCCCAGGATCCTGGGATCATGACCTGAGCCAAAGGCAGACACTTATTGACTGAGCCACCCAGGCGCCCCTTCCTTCCTCTTTCTACCTTCTACCTTGGGAGTTCATACCCTGCAGAACAATTGCTTTTTGACTTTCTAACTCACGATAGGAGAAAATACACTATTTCCATTTCCTGAAGAGCAGATTCTGAGCATCGCCTCAGACATGGAAAAAAAAAAACATGGAATCTTAGGACCAGAAGGGACAGTTCAGCCCCTCACCCAGAGAGCAGAGTCTTCAGTTACTAAGGGAGATGCCTAAGTAAGTGTGTGTCAATTTCAGTCATAATTTTTTTCAAACTCTCAAATGAGAGGTTTTGGGAAAGCCTCAAAGCCATCCCATTAGAGAACAGACACCAAGTTAAAAATGAAAAGAATCATCAACTGAATAACAACTGTGTTAATGAGTGTTGGATCAATTACTCAGTAAAAAGGAAATGACGGGAAGCTAACTAAAGGTAGGGGAAGTGTGTGACATAAAAGTTCCATTAGGGACATAGGACAGTGGTGCCCACCTCAAGGCTTTTCACTAATAACTAAATACCACTTTAGGGAACTACTTAAAATCAGTGACAAGCTCTGGATTATATCATTTCCCATACTTAGCAACCAGCGAGTGGGAAGTTCACTTAGGAATTTTGAGTTGAAAAGCATCAGAGGGGTTCACTCTACCAGTCAAAACTGACATTGGCTGAAGGAAAATAAAAACCACTGCAATATTATTTGTTAAATAACCTATTGATAAGATCTATAGATTAGAAAAGGAAAATTGCAAGGAAGATATTTTCATTTTAAGTGTGACTGCATTTTCATGGAAAATGGGAACTGAATTCATAGAGAACATACTTCCGTCTTTCCAGTGCAAGAATTCATTTTAAAGGGCAAAGAAGGGAGCTTTGCATCTCAGAAGTTAACTTTTCTGACTTTTCCAATCATACTGAATGTGAGATAGTCCAGAGGTACTCAGTGTGAAGCCAACTGATATTTGCTGGGACTTCTGCAAGTCCAGTAACTCTCAATGGTTTGCTCATTTAGAGCCAACTGCTAGTTCTGTAAATTTCCTCTCCCTGGATTTTCCATTGTTTTCTGGGCAATTACTCTGAGCAACAGCCTCCTCATCTGGTACTTTCAGTTTCTGGAAACCAGACTTAATTAATATGGTTAAAACTCCCCAAGCCTACAGCCATCTTTCCAAGGCAATGGATTCCAAACTTGATGAGCTCCTTCCTAGGCTCATACATAATCTTAACTCTCATGGGTAGCACATTAATTGCTCACTCAAAAACTGCAAAATGAAGATAAATAGATACAACATCACTGTTCTGCAATGGCTAGAGGTCAACAACCAGATGCACACAGACCACACTGAGCTCTAGTAAATGACATCTTTACTGTATATGGCTTTATCCCTTCTCTGAAAACAAATGTCAATACACACAGAATACAAATGGATCCTGAGGAACACCTTGGTTTGAGCAACTTGGAGCCCTTTGTTTTAAAGGCTCAATAAATCAAAATCAAGACTGCAGAAAAACCTGTTTCTTGGGAATTTTGAGAGAGGAAAACAAATGGATAGATTTAAGATTATGTCCTAAGGAAGTTTAAATCAAGAGACACTTGAAGTCACACGGGCATAAGTACGTGTTGAATTACCTACCTATCCAAACTCCCAACTCTGGCGACTAGATACAGCAGACTCCCAACGGCAAGGCTTCCCAGCACGAGGAGCTTCTGTCTGAGCCACGCCTGCTGTTTGAATAGCATGGCCCTCCATCAACCTTCAGGACTTCTGCAGCCTGAGAGACAGGGATAGAAGGGACTCATCAGCAGTTGTCTCTAATAGGCTCTGTAGTTTGTCACCAAGCCACGGAGGGGGAATACAGGTGATTAAGTGATGCATCACGGAGAAAAGATCCCATTCTGACCTTGACAATGTTCAAGGTGTAACAGGTATTTACCCAAACTTGCCTTCCTTTTCCTGGCCCATGGTATAAGATCAAATACTAAACTAGGAGGAAGCTACTAACTTGACAGAACCTGCTGGGCAACTGTCAAAGTGAACTAATGCATGTGTGTGTGTGTGTGTGTGTGTGTGTGTGTGTGTGTGTGTGTGTGTGTGTGTGTGTGTATGAGCTCATCAAGTGTTTATACATATGTATATGTATGTATATACATGCATATATATATAGTGTGTGTGTGTGTGTGTGTGTGTATGTATGTATATATATTTGTTGTTATTGTTAGTCATTCAAAGAACACTGATGAGCAACCAAGTAACCTGAGGTTTGCCAGCAGGACAAACAGTAAACTGAAGGTTCTTCTCCACAATAACCAGACAAATGTAGACATTCCCGTTCAGTAAGTGATCATTTGGGACAGAGCAATGACATATACTTACTTGCATGTTTTTTTGTTTTGTTTTGTTCTAACTATGAAAGGGGTAAGAGCAAAAGCTAGTTCTTTACTCTCCAAGGTCATCAGTGGTAACTATCATGACCTCAGATGTCGGAGGACAGTGGCTCTAAGTAACTTGATGGCCTTCGCCCCCTCTGCCCAGTCCGGGATTGGACTGGCTGATTATGGATACATGTGCAGACTAGATTCCCCTGCTGTGTGACCCCCTCCTGGCTCTCAGTGAATTCACGCAGATTTGGTGATATGGGTCTCACTCTTCTATCATGACAGAAGCTTACTGGGAAGCTTTGTACTCTTATTCCTGAAATAAGGCTAGCTGAGGAGTGTAAGGCTTTACTAGTTCTATTATTAAATTTGGGAGGGAAATGAAAGCTTCCAATTCAGTCTTTCTTATTAAAAGTAAATCCAATCCCCCTTTCAAGATAAGATTGTTTGTTTCTTATTGAAACTCAAAATAGTAACCTGAGAAGAGGGGCTCCAACAGTGGGTCATGGGTAGAAATTGTTTTCTTGCAATGGTATTTCCATGTTTGCTATGTGGAAAGGGATATACTAGGATTGATTGACTGGTCTATTCATTCACTCATCAAGAGATTACTGACCACCAAGAACATTTCCAGCTATTCTATTAGGTTTATGGAGGATTCCAAAAAAGATCCTGAAAGAATTTTAGCCCTTGAAAAACTAATAATGGGAGCAGAAATTGCAAAACAACCAGAGAACGCAACCTAATTCATGATAATATATAAATAAATGTTGAGGAAAGAAAACGAAGAAATGGTCAGGGAGGTGAGCTCCATGGAATGCTTTTTCTGTGGAATGTAGTGCATGATCTGGTGAGGAGAGTTTAGGAAGGAATCCCAAAGAAGAGAGGTCACAGCAGTATTTATCCAACACACCGTCAATAAATATTTATGGAGCATGCCTTATGTGCTACATTCTCTACCAGGTGCTAAAGAGACAGTGGTCAACATGGGAGTCTGTGGTCTAGTGGAGAAGACAGATACTAAACCAGTAAGCATCGGGTTCACATATACTTACAAGTTGTAATACCAAAGGAAAATTACAGGATGCAATGAGAAAGAATAATAGGAGGAAGCGATTCAGTCTTTCTTGAAGAAGTAATACTTGGTCTGACAGCTGAGGATGAGAAGCAAGGATTTCAGGACGAAGGCAGAATGGGTTTCAGGCAGAGGAACAAACATGCACAAAAATACTGAGGGGGAAGAAGGCTTGGCTAGTTTGAGAATCTAAGGAAGACTGGGTGACTGGACATAGTAATTGAGGGGGACAGAGAAAGAGCTAGGAGTCAGAGCAGAGAGGAGGTGATAGGAAGGGTCTTTGCAGACAAAGGGTGAGCCTGTTGGTTCTGACTGAGCACATCTTGTGTTGTGTATAGGTAAAATGGGGAAGAGAAGGAATAGAGGTATTTCAGAACATTCTCAGAAAACCCTATGAATATATTAAGGAGGGCACGTATTGCATGGAGCACTGGGTGTTATATACAAACAGTGAATCATGGAATACTATATCAAAAACTAATGATATACTGTATGGTGACTAACATAACATAATAATAATAATAATAACAATAATAATAATAATAATAATAAAAGAAAACCCTACGAAGTTATTTCCACTTTATGAACAGGTAAAGTGAAGCTCAGGCAATTTTCTCTAACTTGCCCGTGATCACACAACTGGCAGAGGTAACATGAAGGCAAAGGCAGTAACTTGTGTCGTGTGATTCAGGGCTGCCCAGAAAGAGTCAATTTTGTGAGGCTCGAGGTTAATGTCTTATGTTGAAGTCCGTAGTTGGAGCCACAGGCCTTTAGCAGGGGGCCCTGATCTCTGTTAAAATGCAAATACCGCAGCAATAGGGTGGAGAAAAGAAAACTATGCTCAAGTCCCCTAATCACAGTTTCCTCTAAGTAGCTCTGTGATCTTCAGTGGGGCTGCTTAGGTTCTCCGGGCCTCTCTTCCCCAATCTATAAAATGGGGACAGGCTCTGACCGCCCCACTCCGTAGGCCCACAGTGAAAATGAAATAAGGCTTCTACCAGGAACATCACTAGACACAGATTTATTGTTATGATACTAACATAAGGGATTATACATCATCTTTTGTTAGTGTGAATGAATTTCATGTGTATTCATGGACTCAGAGAACAAGAGCTATTCTGTAGTTGAAGGGGGCCAGCTACAAATGAGACAGATGAGAAGAGCAGAGGTAAATGTGCCTGTCCTATGGCCTTCAGGGGGGTCAGCAGCTTCACACAGAGGAGCAAATCTGAGGGAGGCTGGGGAAGTCACCTGGCCTCCTCCGTTACGGAAATGGAGCGCCCATCCTACGTTGCTTCACACACAGCACTCTCCCCAGCTGGCTGGTACCCTGGTCTGTCTTCAGCTACAGGTCAACCAGTGTCTAAGGCCGGGGCTGCGTCCCAGCTCCTGGAGGCAGGACCTCTTGGGCTGATGGCCCAGGGTGGTCATCTCTGACCACCTCTGCGTTCCTGTGGTCAGGGGTTGGGGCATCAACAGCTGCAGCAAGCCCTCCATTGCTACAGGTGCTCGACGAGTGTGAGCGGCCCCCTTCGTCTGTGGGTGTCACCTCAACTCCCAGCAATGGGCTGGCCCTGCTCACTGGCTCAGAAGTACCAGAAAGCTAACTGAAGGGTGGTGAGCCCAGAATCTCTCTGCTTTGCTGCATAGGTTCAGGGTTCTCTATGGTGAGCTTGCAGATACTTTAGAAAACACACACCTGCCACCACCTTCAGAGATTCCAATTTAGTGGGTCTGAATTAATCTTGCATCATGTTTTGCTTTTTTTTTTTTTTTTACAATGGTGTGAATGACACACAAACCTTAGTCATAGTCATTGTCTTTTTTTTTCTCTCTTGAGTCACCAGAGTTCAATAAACTCTTTCTCCTTAAGTTCTTCTTGCCTTGTCTTGTGGAGGAACTTAATGTCTCCCTTATTTCTTAACATCTGGGGATGTTCTACTTATGCATTTCCTATGACCTGTATAGTCTGATTATTCTATTCTATTATTATTATTATAGTCTGATTATTATTCATATAGGTTATTCTGTCCCTCATCTGTTTTCTGGTTATTTGCTGAATCAAGTCCGACTTCTTCTTGAAAGCACGGGCTCTTCCCTCTGAGGGCCCAGCTTGGACGATCAGCCTCCTTCCTTCTTGTCACTCCCCAACACCAGCCTCTGTGGCCTTCCAGTCAGCTACTTTACTGCTTCTCACACCTCTTCATTCTCATCTCTGCGCTTCCATCAGCTTCCTCATGGGCCCACAAGGGCTTTCTTCTGTTTGCTCCTTCAAGACTTCCAGATCCTGTTAGTAACTTCCTGGAGACGGTGACCCTGGTGGATGAGCAATTTGGGGGGCGGAAATCCCAATATACTGCCCATTACGGGGTGGGAGTGGGTCAGGTCCACTGTGTAGATAATTACAGGAATGAAGGGTGATCGCTGGGCTTAGGGATAACACTGGGGAGACATTTGCACACAGGGGGAAAATGACTGGGGCTATGAAGGCTGTGGAGGAGGGAGCCCGGGATTTAGAAGAATATCACAGCGAGCTATCCAGCCTTCTACCGCCATGCACATGCCATCTGGTAAATAGTAGGTTATGCAACCTTACTGAATATGATGCCACTACTTTTTCCACCACCACGGAGGACCTTTCACTGTCAAGAGCACCAATACTCCACCTACAGACCCTCCCATTATGGTAAGTCCAACTGTCACCATGGAGGACCTGCTCCGTGGGGTAAGCTGCTACTGCCAGTCTAGCTTCCATTAGAGATGTGTTAAATAGGCCCACCAGGAGTTTCTCCAATCTCCCTTCTCTCCTTATGGCAGGCCCAGGGCACCTCCAAAGCATCCTCCTGTCTACCAGGATGTTGGGGAGAACTACAGTTTTCATTCAAGAGCTCAGCTAATGTGAATGAGTGGTGAAGTGGTGAAGTGCAAAGACCACTGGATTGGGAGTCAAAGACCAAAGGCCCTGAGTAACATCTTGGTTTAGTTTTATAATGAACACCCTCTGAATTTTGGTATCCTCATCTGTACAATGAAGATAATAATGTCTATCTCACAGCGTTATTATGACATGAGTCTTGAGTAAGACAAGGTAGCATAGAACTTTATGAATATTTGGGCATTTCACAAAAAGGAAGCATAATAAATATCATCAGGAGGCTGATATATTTGTTCTTGCAATGCATTTTCAAGAGGAAGAGAATAAAATAAATGCGGTTCTCAATAATATAATTAGATTGTGAAAAAATAAGCCTTTTTTAATATAAAGAAATTTTAATGTAAACTACTGTTAACGATTAGAATCCTAATCTGTCTTCAAAGTGAGATGGCAAAGCATGGCAAAGCAAAGAATTACCAAAAACAAAGACAAAAAGTTAACACTTACTGTGTTAGGCAGAAATCACTTGGAATTTTACAGAAATGAAGAGGCCAAGCCAATAGTTTCTAATAAGTGTCTCTAGGGAACAGGAAGTGAAATTGCATTCTGTTTTGTAATCCTTCTCAGACTATATAGTAAGAGACAGTATCCTAGCAGTCCCAGAATAAACCCTGCTCAGGGAAGACCAAAGGTACTTGGTTGATTTCATATTCAAGATGCCTCTTTGGTTTCCCAGACCATCATGAAGTTCCTCAGCATCTTCCAGGGTGGAGTCTTTTTTTTTTTTTTAAGATTTTATTTATTTATTTGACACAGAGATAGAGATCACAAGTAGGCAGAGAGGCAGGCAGAGAAAGAGAGGGGAAAGCAGGCTTTCCACTGAGCGGAGAGCCCGATGCGGGCCTTGATCCCAGGACCCTGAGATCATGACCTGAGTCGAAGGCAGAGGCTTTAACCCACTGAGCCACCCAGGCACCCCCAGGGTGGGGTCTTAAAAGCTGGGAGTTGCTGCTCTTAGTCGGAGCATATAAACCAAAGAGAAGCCACACCATCCAAGGTTTACCAAAAATAGTGTTAAACTGGGGAGAAAGTTAACTGCTCTTCCAACCCCTAAGTTCCTTCCCTTTAGCAATACCAGCTTTAATGGATATCTTAATAACCTTTCATCACAGCAATCATACTGGTAATAGGCAATTTATATAAAATTAAAGTTTTTAAAAAGTTTATTATTTCCTTTTATGTAAAAAAAAAAGATTAAAGACCTACAGCGACATTTAAGCCCTCCTTCATCTCCAGTTTTTAATCTCTCAGTGTTTTTCACTTGGTGGGCCAAGAACAGTACAATTACAGTTTCCCTAGATTACTAAAGCTTTAATAGACATGGTATCTTAGCTGAACAAAGCAGAGTATCTAAATAACCGAGTACGTGGGCCAGAAATGATACACTGTATAGGTATCTCACTGTTTCTTAAAAGCAGCACTAAGCAAAGAAAGAAATGATTCCCAAGCTGAAACAAAGAAATAAGGGAACTAAAAAATAATAATAATAATAATAAAGATATGTTCAAGTGCTGCTCAAAAGCTTCTAGACATGGTTACCGCAAAGCCCTGGTAGCAGTAAAAACAGGAACAGAAACAATAGCAGCTAAGTTCATTAAAAACGACTGAACTCATGTAGCAGAATTATTCCAAGGAAATCACAACTGTCTGTTGAGTATTAGCTCATTTAAGCAACAGCCTTATGAAGTGGACAGGAACTACCCTTACTGAGCAACATGCTCTCTGTTACTTTCTTTCACATTTATCATCTCATGTTATACAACGAGCTATTTAGTATGATCTATTTTATTTTTTTTCTGATGGAAACCAAAGAGCAGAGAGGTGAGCAGGTTATTGACCCAAGGGCATGTGGCTGGTAACCGCAGAAAGGGAATTTAAATTCACAATTAGCTGACCCCAAAGCATGTGGCCCCTTGATTGCAATGGCACTCGTGGAGCTTTGGATGCTCACCTGGGAGACTCTGAATAAATACTTGTTCATTGATTGATAAGAGCTGACAAAACCACTTAATGGCACCCAGATTACCTGCCACTGAACCTTGAAATAGAAGATGGGGGAGGGGGTGAGAGAAAGTAAAAAAGGAAAAGAGTTCCCATGGAGGGGCAGGCAACAGAGACAATTTTTTTTTTTTTGGATATTTTGAATCTGATAAAATGAAGGGAAAATATTCATGTGATGATAATGAAGACGAAGATTAAAGGTGCTGTTTTTATGGGACAATAATGTTTTTAAAACCTTACAGGGGTGCCTGGGTGGCTCAGTCGTTAAGCGTCTGCCTTTGGCTCAGGTCATGATCCCAGGGTCCTGGGATCAAGCCCTGAATCAGGCTCCCTGTTCAGCGGGGAGCCTGCTTCTCCCTCTCCCACTCCTCCTGCCTGTATTCCCTCTCTTGCTGAATCTCTCTCTCCCTCTCTGTGTGTTAAATAAAAAAATAAAATCTTAAAAAAATAAATAAATAAAACCTTACTAAGTGGTTTTCATATTCACCATACCATTTCTTTCACTTTGGTTTCTTCTGTTGTTTTTGGATGCTACGTTACTTACAACACTTTTTTTTTATTCCTTTATAGTCCTTTCAGGTTTTTTTTTCTTGCGTTGATGGAGAACTGAGGTCATTTGTAACATATAATGTCCCTGATTGATTATCTATTTTAGAATGTTTATACATTTATATATTTATTTCCAATATAGTTAACATACGTGTTATATTAGTTTCAGGTGTACAATATAGCGATTCCACAGTTCCTTTGTCAGTGCTCATGATAATAAGTGTACTCTTTTTTTTTTTTTTTTGATAAGTGTACTCTTGATCCCCATCAACTTTTTCATCCATTTCTTCCCTCCCCCCCCCCACTGCCCACCTCTCCTCTGATAACCATGACTTTGTCCTCTATATTTAAGAATCCGTTTTTTGGTTGTCTCTTTGTTTCTTTTGTTTCTTAAATTCCACATATGAGTGAAATAATATGGTATTTGTCTTTCTCTGAATGATGTTTTTCACTTAGCATTATACTTTCTAGCTCTATCCACATCATTGCAAATGGCAGTATTTCATTCATTTTATGACTGAGTAATATTCCATCATGTATATATATATATGCCACCTCTTCCTTACCCATTTGTCTATCGGTGGATATTTGGGTTGCTTCCAGATCTTAGCTATCGTAAATAATGCTGCAATAAACATAGGGGTGCATATATCTTTCTAAATTAGTGTTTTCATTTTCTTTGGGTAAATACCCTGTAGTGGAATTACTGGATCATATGATAATTCTGTTTTTAATTTCTTGAGGAAACTCCATAAAGATTTTACACAGTGAAAAAAACAATCAATGAAACAAAAATACAACCCACTGAATGGGAGAAGATATTTGCAAATGATACATCCAATAAGGAGGTCAATATCCAAAATATATAAAGAACTTAAGTCAACAGCAAGAAACCCCAAATAATTCAATTAAAAAATGGGCAGAATACATGAACAGACATTTTTCCAAAGAAGACATCCAGATGGCCAACAGACGCATGAAAAGATGCTCAACATCACTCATCATTAGGGAAATGCAAATCAAAAGCACCACAAAATGTCATCTCACACTTGTCAGAATGGCTAAAATCAAAACCACAAGAAACAACAAGTGTGGGCAAGAATGTGAAGAAAAAGGAACCCTTGTGCACTACTGGAGGGAATGCAACCTGACACAGTCACTGAGGAAAACAGTACGGAGATTCCTCACCATACCATTTCTAATCAAAACCAACCAGAATCATGGGAACCTCACCTGTCCTCCCTATAATTTAAGAATGACTTTCTTTTTGATAAATTTTATGGCAGATTATCAAAATAGCAATGCTTTTTACTGCTGCTTGATTCAGATCTGATGTCTGATCTCCATAAGATCTTGGTTAAATCTGTTAGTGACCTCTCATTATCACCCCATACCCATCCTCCCTTTCTCAGCTCTTCCCCTCTCTATCTCAGGGAATGGTACCACTTCTGCCCACTGGGTTGCCCAAACTGAAAACCTTGGAGTTCCTTCTTCTCCCTCTGGCCCCTAACATTCAATCAGGCAGTAAAATTCTACCAGCAAAATACTAGAATCGACATACTTCTCTGCATTGTCATCTGTGACTGCCTTGCTTCAAGCCACGTTCTCTTTTCCTTAGAGTATTATGCGCTCCTAACTGGGAGTAATCGTCTCCCCACCATTACTTTTGTTCCAGCCTCAATTTATTCTCCACACTAATACCAGAGTGGTCTTTCCAAACAGAAATTTGATCATGTTGCCCTCAGGCTTAATACACTTTAATGTGTCCCTATCATCCACATGGTTTTAAAAGACTCCATGGTCCTTTCCACCACAGCCCCACACATCCCTCAACACCTACATCTACAAACTTTAGCACACAAAACAACTTACATTTCTTTTCTTATTCTGTCTCATATTTTACTTTTCTCAGTTTCTTTAAAGAAATAAGAATTGGAAAATCTCTTTCTATAAAACATCAAGAGCATCCAGTGATGGCCCATCCATTGGAGTGCTGGAGCTGGCAAGCCAGTTGTTAACGCCATGATTAAGAATTGTATTATAGAAATTCATTATTAAATAAATTAAAACAAAGGCAATAAATATTTAAAACTCCATTATTTCCCAATTATCATCCTACATTTTACTCTTATCCATGCTTTGAGATTCAGTCCACCATATCTGTACAGCAAAGATACTGCTGTGCATCTCTTTCTAATTTCACATTCAGTGAATTCATGTTGGTAGCTCAACATTGGACATGGAGGGAGAAAGGAGTTATACAACTGAAACTAATAATTATTAGAAATTATCCCCTTCCCCAAGAGCTGGTTGTTAAGTATTTACCAGCATACCACGGATCGTGCTCCATTCATTTTTCCTGAGCACAGTCATTAATCAGATCTTTCCTGATTCCCCGCCGCATGGGCAGTGTGGTACCAAGACGCAGTCAGGGAAAGAGAGTGGGCCTCCCTCTCATGCTCCCCTTCTCTTTAAGCCTCCTCATATTCCTGCCTTTGGGTAGGGGTCTGTTTTCATTTCTGAGGCCCCCGAAACCCCTTTCTGTTTTCACTTTTCTAGGTCTTTCTCCTCAGCTTTCAGTGCCTCCTTTCAGTTTCTCCCTGCATCTGTCATGGCCTATGTTCTCTAAATAACAGAACTTAAAAAGAATACAGTGCTGTTATTTATAGAACATTGATAGCGAAAGAACAGTACAGCAGGTCTTAAAAATCTTATAAAGATTGAACAAATCTATAAAATAATCTATAATTAGTTTGTATGCAAGATTATACCAAAAGCTGTCCAGTCTTGGCAGGCTACCATTTTCTTAAATTGCAGTATTATTAACATGCTCCAAAACTCTCCTCTTTTTATTACCAGAGACACCTCTTTCTTTCGACTCTCAGATCTTCCTTTCAAGGCCAGAAGGGCTCCACCAAATTCTGACACTAAGATAACCACCTATGTCACTAGTCAACAACAAATGTTTACTGAGTACCTACCATGTGCCAGGCACTGCAGACACCAGGAATAATATGGAGAACAAGAGACACACAGACCATGCCGGGTGTGGTCCTCTAGTATTCAGGGACAATTCTTGATAAAAGTGTAAGGAAACTGCATCTTCCCTTAAACAAGAACCCAGATTCTCTTAAAGGGCAGTGCAGGAAGAATTCCCATGAGCGCAGGGTCTGCTGGACCTCAGAGACTCATCTCTTTGCCCTAACATCCACTTTACTGATGGAATGTCCCTGCCTCCTATCCAAGTTGCTACAGGCAAACTACTCTCTAAAAAAGTACTATTCTTCCTTTAACAAGACTCCTCTTCTCAAAACCCAGTGAAGTCTTCACTGAGCATATTTAGACCAGACTTTGCCAAATTAAGTACTTGTGACCAAATAGCACTAGCATCCTGGGCATGTGACCTGTGCGTTTCTACGGGGCTCTGTACTCAGAGAATCTAATGCTTCTTTTAATGCTCTCTTGCCATGGTCCTGAAATTCTCAATTTCTAAACAAGAGGCCCCACATTTTCATTTTGCACTGGCCTGAACAAATCACATAGACAGTCCCGCAGTCTGATCTTGCAGCCTTCAGAGAATAGATTACTTGTGTGTTGGCTATAGCTCTTTACAGTGGCATCTTCTTCTTTTTCCAGATGCTTGGCTTCAGGAGGCAGCCATTGTCTTAACCCCATCACATAAGAACACAACTCTTTATGTCATCTTACACAGCTGGGAATTCCACTCCCCTTCACTTCTTTAAGTTCTGTGATCTTCCCTGAGGCCCATATCTTCCCTGCATCCCCAATACTGAAAATGGCGTCTGCCTTCAGGACACACAGAGCTTTACAATCCTAAGTACAACATCCACCATAGGGCAAGTGCCATACAAGGATGATGTTCATACACACACACACACACCCCTGCACATGCAACAGCATAGGGGTTCCATTACAATAGATTAGTGGGGGGAAATCCTGTGAGATGAAGAGGGCAGTATTATCATTGCTAACACACAGATGGGAAAACAAAGAGACCTAAGGACTACAGGCATCTGCTCTTCTTAGGGGCAGAAAACTATCTCTCCATCCCCTCTCTCCTCCCTTCAAGACAAAAAACCCCAGGAAGTTCAAACTAAGCTACCCACCTGCTATGCGACTGTTGGTCAATCATTTAACCTCCCATATCTTTTGTTTCACCGGAGAGAAAGAGAAAGGGCTTTGAAGGGATGAGTTCAGCAATCCCTTCTGGGTCTAAAGTTCTCTTATTCTAAGGGATGCCACCAGATGAGCACCAAATGAGTTCTTATAATGACAGATTAATGGATAAGGAAGTAAAAACAATTGCAGTGGGGGGGGGGAATTAGTGCCTGTGGTAAATCTCAATTTTTCTTATTATCTCCTAGTTTTAAACAGTTTGACCCCTTTCAAGATGGCTACATCACATTATACTGCCTATTCCTGTGAAAAACAATCCTCTCATTCTAAGACATGAAATTTCTTTGAAAAGATATGGNGTTCTTATAATGACAGATTAATGGATAAGGAAGTAAAAACAATTGCAGTGTGGGGGGGGAATTAGTGCCTGAGGTAAATCTCAATTTTTCTTATTATCTCCTAGTTTTAAACAGTTCGACCCCTTTCAAGATGGCTACATCACATTATACTGCCTATTCCTGTGAAAAACAATCCTCTCATTCTAAGACATGAAATTTCTTTGAAAAGATATGGACACTTAAGAAAGATTCTACTGATTAGCTCTCAATTTGCCCAGCTGTCAGAGAACCCATAGGAATCACATTTTGAAAAAATTAACCAAGGGCAGCTGAGGAAAATTGTCATAAAGAATTCGCTTTTCTTCTATTATAATGATCACATAAGAGAGCTGTAATGAGAAAGAAACAAATGAAGAGTCACAAGAACAAGGGCATGGAAGCAGTGTTCTGCGTGTGTCAAGTTGAATGTGGAGATAGGGTGTAGATTAAGAGGAAAATGGACACCATTTGTTAGCAGATTAAGCAGAAAATGTATCAGTCAGGATGCTCATAATTGCTCTATCAAATGGCTGAGGAAGCTATTTAGCTCTTTGTTTCTTCAGTTAACCATGAAGGGTCAATGTTAGAAGTGAAAAGGGAAAAAGTTGATAGATTATACAGAACTGTGGAGTTTATTACTGCACTGTGCTTAGTGCTTATCCTCCTGGGAAATACTGCAGGAGCAGCTTTGAGCAAATTCCAAATTTTCAAATGGGTTCTCCATTTCTTCCCTCCATTCAGCTTTTGATATCAGGCATACATAATTTATCACACGCAGCTACCATTATTGTGTTAGCTTGAGTAGTCCTCTGGCTCTCTGTCTGCAGGAAGATACTCATTTTGCATTTGTAATGATCGAACTTAAAAGGAGCCAGTTAATTCTGCTTCTGTTCAGGGTTCTCATTTAGTGGAATAATGTCTTAAGGAAAGAGATGGGAACTGAATTGTATTTTGGCATAGAGTTCCAATTACTCTTAATCTCAGTATCTCATTGCTATATGTAACTAATGTTTATGGAAGAAGAGTGTCTTTCCCCCTAAAGTTTCTTTTCGGTTCATTAAATAGTCGTTGGAGTTTAGTAAATTGTTCTGCTGGTGAGTTTAGAAGTAGAATCATTCCTTCTCTAATCTTGTGTTTATAGAGAGAAGTGTGAGTTGGAGAGGTAACAAGTATACAGGTATTTAAGTTAATATATCATGGTCCAAGCAGCTCATTCCAGTAATTTAGGCTCATGCTGTTAAAAAGGTCGAGTTAACTGGATAAGGTCTCCCCTCTGCCTTGCATAGCTAAAGTCAATTTTATAGTAATGTTAGTTCTATTTATCACCCCCCCAGTAAAATCAAGTGTCAATTTTCAAATCTTATTTCCTTTCTCACAAACATTTTGTTTTTGGTGAGAATCGAAGAAATGATGTCTTTAAATGCCATAAATAAATTAGAAGTATGGTGGTCTTTTTTATCATTAATTTTTTATTTCATTGGCATTCTCATTATCCTTTCTCTGCAGTGACTTCTTCCTCTTTTAATCTCTGTAATACTAAGCTATATGCTTCTTTTATAATGACTGAAAAGGATGCTGATTTATCATTAAACATTTTAAGTAAAGAATTAAACCATTAATAGACTGATCACACATAAATATGAATGTATATGTTTCAGTCACCAAATTAGACTCAGAAAATTAGACATGTTTAATGTAAAATTTAGAGAAATTTGAATGGGTACAACCTCCTGAAACTTTTACAGAAAGAGTTCCTATTCTCTACTAAATCATCATAAAAGTATAATCCATAATACTATCCATTTGTGTGGCATTTTACAGTTTTTAAAGTTCTAGTTTAAACATTATTTTATTGGGTTTTTACAACAAAGAAAAGAGGAACAACAATACCTACTTTATTCTCCATTCTATAGATGAGAAAGCCAATGCCTGGTTCAGGTATGGTACCTATGTCCATCTACCAGCTAATGTCTGGCAGAGTTCAAAATAAAATATAGCTGTATTGAACTTCAGTATTTGTGCTGGGAAAATTCATCCTCTTTTCTCTGAAGATGTGGCATTAGTTTCAGTATCAGGACCTAATGTTCACTCATTAGTGCAAATCTAATCATTGGATGCTACAGGTTTTGAAAGAGTGCTAAAGTAATTTTTGTTAAAGTATAAGACTTGGTAAAAAAAGAAAGAGATATAAAGTAATTTGTGATGAACAACTGTTAATATTCTTTCTGGGTCTCTCTGGTTATCATCAGTTCCTCTCAGGAAAGTATCCCGGTAGGAGAAAGATTATAGTAGATTCATCAAGAATAGAAAAAGAGGAATAAACCAGCTAATTGAATAATTCCTGAGTATAACAATCATTATGCCAATTGAGAATTTAGAACAGTAACTCCAATCACCTTCTCCCAACTAATATGTATACCTTTGGTCAGGATTTTCATTCTAGCCTGATTCCTCAACCCCTTGTAAATTACACAATATTTTCATTATTACTGTTTTGCACAGTTATTTTTGTTTTAGATTTATCTACATTTCTTATATCATCAGACAATATTCTTTTTTATTGTTATCAGCTTTATTGAGATATAATTCACATACCATGTAATCCACACATTTAAATGTATAAATTCAATGGATTGTATTATATTCAGAGTTGTGCAACCACACCGCAATCAACTTTAGTACATTTTCCCCACCCTGAAAAGAAACACTGCCCTTCAGTAGTCCCCCTCCCCATCTCTCTCCCTAGCCCTAGGCAACCACTCCTCCACTTTTTGTCTTAGTCTACGTTCTTGCCTCTCATTTTTCTTTTGCCAGAAGTACAAGTTCCTCCCATTCAGCAAACAAATGGGACATTTCATATTGATGGCAGAAATATCTTCTTCCATTTTTCCTTCCCAAAGGGAAAAACGGGAATACTTCTTTCTTTCTTTTATCTGTTTACTCCGTTAGGATGTAACCTTCAGTTCCTGAAGGATTTGCTGGCTATGGAACTAGTAGTGAGCTGAAACTTAGTTTAAAATAACAAATTATTAAAATGGTCTCTTCCAAAATTAGTCTTTTTTTAAAAAGGGGTTTTAAGATGGTTAGTGTTCAGTAAGGCCTCTGAGGATAGTCATCACCTCCAGAACATACAGAAAAGAGCTGGGAAAGCAGTGAGCACCAGGAGGCAAACGACTTCACGGGGACCAGGGGGATGTGCTGAGATGTCATAATAAAGGCCTTGTTTATTGAGTGGTGTTAAAGAAAAACAAAATTGGATACTAGCTAAAAATAGTCAAGACAGATTTTTTTCAGTACTATTACTGCAGCAGGAGAGAGGCTTCAGGATAGAACTGAGCTTACCTCTTACCGGGAGAGGTGACTGGGAGTTTCAAATAAAAAGGGAGAATGAGGGAGTGGACAGGGAAGGGGGGGCTCTAGTAGAGTTGGGAAAGTGAACAATTATTGAGCGGGAAGGGGTTGTTCACTGTGATTAAGCCATCTGGGCTTGGTGCTTAACCAATGTTAATTGGTACTTATCTGGAGGAAGAACAAACTTCTTGTATCTTCAGGACAGGAAGTAGTTTTGCAAATTGGAGCAAGGCCCCCAACAAATAGGCCCTTATTCTTCCCCAGAGACTAGGAGGCAAGAGAGTGAGAGCTACCTCCCTGGAGGTTTGCATTTCCAGATCCTTAAGGAGACAGTTCTGGGTGGTGGATTTATATCTCAAAGGGTCAAGAGAAAGGATTTATAATGATAAGTTTTTGTCACCACTTTAAGAGGGAGTTCATGGGCCTATGTCGGGTTTTGGCTGGAATAAATAGTAAATTCCTTGGATGGCACTGAGCTGTTGTGGGGAGGCATTTTAAGGAGGGCTGGGGTTATCCTAGGGACATGTCCTGAGGCTGCCTGAAGCCATGCTAGAGTCTGCACAACTCTTAGTGAGTGTGTGTGTGTGTGTGTGTGTGTGTGTGTGTGTGTGTGTATGTGTGTGCGGTGTGGTGTGGTGGTAGGGGGGAGGGTGGGAGAAATTGTTTTTGCTGAGTGTCTGCAGTTCTTACGGACTAAGGTTGAGGCCTCATTGAGAAGAGGGCCCAAAGGAACCTGACTGGAGTTAGTCAAGGAGACAGCCTCCGTCAGCACCTACCATGTGGTCTGCATGAGCATGTGGGTGAATCCCATGTTTGTTTTTTTGACTAGTAAGTCAAAACAGATGTTCCAAAATTTTCTTGGATAATCATTAAGAGTAATAGTGGTAGATAATACTTATTGGGCACTTAGTGTAGCCAGTTACACTAAGTTAATATGTTAAGTATTAAGTACTTAACATACATGATCCCTTTTAATGGCTCTGTGAAGTTGGTTACTGTCATAACCATTTGGAAAAACTGGCCCAAGTGGCAGAGTCAAGAATCTCAGTATTTATAAGCCTGGGCTCTTAACAGGGATGTTATTTTAGTTTTAGCCTGATTATCATCTTAGCGTGAATTTTCCCCCTACTAACTGGACACTTTAACCATTGTTACTGTTTAATACAATAAACATTTGGATCCTTACCTTTTAGGAAAAGTTTTTAGGTGAACATTCACTGACTTTGTGTTTAAATACGAATGTCTTTTTTTCATGCTCATTTTTAAAAATTTATTTTTAATTTTATTTTTTAAACTTAAATTCAATTAATTAACATATACTGTATTATTTATTTCAGGGGTACAGGTCTGTGATTCATCAGTTTTATGTAATACCCAGTGCTCATTACAACACATACCTTCCCCAAGGTCCATCAAACAGTTACATCACTCCCCTCCCCTCCAGCAACCCTCAGTTTGTTTCCTATGATTCAGAGTCTCTTATGGTTTGTCTCCCTCTCTGGTTTCATCTTGTTTCATTTTTTCCCTCTCTTCCCCTATCATCCTCTGCCCTATTTCTTAAATTCCATATATCATTCGTGCTCATTTTTATAAGGAAGTCTGGGTATAGAATTCAAGGGCAGTAGTTATTTTCTTGAACACATTCTATTAAATATATTATATCACCGTGTTCCAGTTTCTACTGGTGTTGATTCAAAGTTGACAATCAGGCTGTCGGTTCTCTCAAAGCACCGTCTCTCTTCACTCTGCTTTTAAGATCTTCTCTTTCACTTTGGAAATCTATAGCTTTACTGTAGATTCTGGTGTAGAAGCAACCTTTCATTTATCTGATTTGGGATTTACTAGGTTTTCTGGTTCTCAGGATTCATATGTTTCAATAAATTTGGAAAAAATAGGAATCATCACCTCATTGAGTATTCCTTTTTTCTGTTATTTCTACTGCCTTTCTGTTATTTCTACTTCTGAAGCTGATGAAATTTATGTCAAACCTTCTCATTCTCTTCTCTATAACCCTTAACCTTTGCTTTATATTTTCTACCTGTTTGTACAGAATTTTAGCTTCTTTCTTTCTTTTTTTTTAATTAAGATTTTTATTAATTTAGAGAGAGAGAATGACAGTAGGGGCAGAGGAAGAGAGACAATCTCAAGTAGACTCCCTGTTGAGTGCAGAGCCTGATATAGGGCTCCATCTCACGACCCTGAGATCATGACCTGAGCCGAAATCAAGAGTCAAACATGTAACTGACTTAGCCGTCCAAGCGCCCCTCTAGTTTATTTCTTAAGATTGATCTTCCCTTTCACTATCTTCACTATATCTAACCTTTTGGATAGTACACTCATTGCATTTTAAATTTCAATGATTATATATTACTTTCTAGAATCAAATATTGTTCAAAGACGGTTGGTCATTTTTTATGGTCTCATGTTCCCTGCTCATATTTCCAAGCTTTTGGTAAATTTCATTAAACATAGCTATTTTATACTCTGTGTCAAAAATCTCATTATCTGAGACCTTTGGGTTTGTTGTTTTACTCATAATGTCTTATTTCCTTGTTTGTTCTGATTCTCACTCTGGGTTGTTCATTTTCCAAGGAACTTTATTTTTTGGTATTCTTTGAAGCTCGGGTTGAGGTTAAATTTTCCAAAGGAGTTACAAATTTGCTTCTTTCTGCCAGTTGCCTGAGGGCATGGTCCTCTGGGGTCATGCTTGAGGTGTTTTGGACCATACGTGTAGCATGAATTAGAACCCCACACTCAAGAGAGAACAAATTTGTGATTATGAATCTTCAGGGAATTTTGGCCTTCTATCCTGGATCCAAATCGATTTCTTTATGGAATTAGGTTTTATTTCTAATTCTTTCTTACAATGACAATATAATCCTCTAGAATACTATTTTTATGAGTTCTCAGTTGAGATTCCTTGCACTGTCCAGGTCCTGTGCTTTTTTCTCACAGTTGAGCCCATAAAACCATCAAAGGGGACACTAAAGGATCCTATAGTTTGGCAGACATTCTCAGAGTAATCCTCATTTTGGAACTTACTTGCCAATCATGTTTCCTGATTTTATCTCATTTTGGGACTCTGTTGATTCCTTACTTTCAAGCAGCCTTATAAATATAGTGATTTATTTATAGAGATCGACATATAGTTTAGTTATTTCACCATACATTTTAGTTATTTCAGTAGCAAGTGTGACACAGACCACCTATTTGATCATGCTGCCAGAAACGAAAGTGTCTTTTATTTTATTCCCTTTCCCTTAAACTCACACAAATTTCTTGCTCACCTCCTTAATCACTCAGGCAGCAGAAAATCTCTCCCTTCATAGACCAAGGAATGTTATTTCTTTGTTTCATCTTGTAAAGTGGCCAAAAATTTCTTTCAACTTACAAAGAAAAGGAAATGGATTCATGTGAAATGTGTTCTGACGAGATGGCAAAGGGCATTATAGGCAGGGAAGGCTTTTTCATGTCCCCCCTGACCTCTGCTCCTGATGTTATTTCTGTGATTATGTTTTATTACAGAACAACAAGATTTTGTGGATTGTAATTAAGGTCGCTAATCAGTTGGCCTTAAGATAAGGAAATCATCTAGGTGTGCCTAATCTAATCAGAGAAACTCTTGCAAAGCAGGAAGTTCTCTTCAGCTGGTAGCTTAGTGTCCAAGCAAGACAAGGATTCAACATGCTGCTAGAAGCTGGAAGGTACAAGGACTTGGAGAGCAGAGAGCAACTTCTGGCCAGCAGCCAGAAAGAATAGGTGACCTCATTCCTTCAACTACAAGGATCTAGGTTCTGCCAACCACAATGAACAATGAATGAATGATATCAATGAATGATATCCGCCTGTGAGACTCTCCACAGACACTCTAGGTGAACCCACCTGCACTTTTTCTTTTTCTTTTTTTTTTTTTAAGATTTATTTATTTTTATTTGAGACAGAGAGTGCTCCAGTGTGGAGGGGAGAGGCAGAAGGAGAGGGAGAGAGAGAATCCCAAGCAGACATCACACAGAGAGTGGAGCCTGAGGTGGGGCTTGATCCCACCACCATAAGATGATGACCCAAGTGGAAATCAAAAGTTGGATGTCCAACTGACTGAGCCACACAGGCGCTCCCACACCTGCACTCCCGATCTACGGAATTGTGATCTTATAAATGGGTGCTGCTCTACGTCACTCTGTGTGTAGTCATTTGTTATGCAGCACTAAAAAACTAATAGAGGCATATTTCTTCATCATCTGTAGCTTTAAGAAAAAAAAGCAGTGGTGATTTTCGGCTGAAGCTTTCTTCTCAGGGAGTACTGAGTGCCAAACAGCAAAAGCTCAAGAGATACATTGCACCCCTAACAATGCTAGCTCTCACGCTCAAACTTTGAACGGAGACGATAATGCAATTATGTTTGCTATTGGCAAGAAAAGGTCAATTTAGTGAAATGTCGAATACCTTTCAGTGAAAAGGCAGATCATTCTATCTGACACCTAGTCAGTACTCTGAGTTATAATGTGCAAGCCGCTGTCTTCATATTCCTCCCTTAGAAACTGATGCCTCTGTGTCTTTTTCTCAAGCTAAATCCATGTTCCCCAACATACCTGTGGGTCTCAGTGGCTTCTCTCCCAGATGATGCTCCAGGTCTCTGCAGCACAGTGGAACATTGTGCATTTAACTAAATGTTGACCTCCCCCACCCTCAATTTCTCTTTCACCTTTTCTGCTTCATTTCTTATGACATGCCCACACAGACCTTAACTTTGGCAAATAGTCATTGTTTCCAAGACATGCCATTCATTCCGAGACATGCCAAGACGTTCCTAATTTTCCTCATGCTATTCCTTCCACTCTTCCATTTCCACTTGCAGAAATTGTACTTATCTTTCATTATTCAGCTCAGATGTCACTTCCCCCAGGAATCTTTTTGAGATTCTTCCAGGCAGAACTGCATATTCCCTCTTGTGTTCCCAAGCTTTTGCTCTTTGTTGTGTAAATAAATGTCCACTTTCCCTATGTTGTTGCTAAATGACTGTCTTTAAAAACTGTCTCTCTCTAGGGCGCCTGGGTGGCTCAGTGGGTTAAAGCCTCTGCTTTCGGCTCAGGTCATGATCTCAGGGTCCTGGGATCGAGGCCCGCATCAGGCTCCCTGCTCAGTGGGGAGCCTGCTTCCTCCTCTCTCTCTGCCTGCCTCTCTGCCTACTTGGGATCTGATCTCTCTCTCTCTGTGTCAAATAAATAAATAAAATCTTTAAAAAAAAAAACTGTCTCTCTCTCTATATATATACCCCAAAGATGGCATAGTTCATTAATAATAGATATATGATCCACATCTGAGGCTCAGGTCTAGTGAGATAAGATAATCAGGTGATGCAAAAGAACATATCTGCTTTTTCTTTAACTGTATGAATTAGCTCGTTGCTCATTACTGTGTTCTTCAACTGGATTATGCAGACTTGTATTTCTCTCAAACTTGTGGAATCTGTGAGTTGACCATCATAGTCCATCCCCAATCACTTCAAACCCAGATAATTTCAACAGGATCATCTCTCCATCTATGTCCACTCCACATACTTAAACTTTATTCATCTGCTGAAAAATTGCTTTAACTGAGCCACTCTCCATCTCAAAACCCAGCAGTGCTTCTCGGAAGCCTGAAGCTACACTGTACAGAATGACAGTCACTAGTCAAGAGCCATAAAGACAACGTGAGATGCGATGAAAGTGTAAAATACCCACGGGTTTCCAAGGCATAGTATAAAAAGAATACAAAATATCTCATTAATAATGTTTTCTCTTGTTTATGTGTTAAGATGTTTTCCTTGGGCACCTGGATAGCTCAGTGGGTTAAGTGTCTGCCTTTGGCTCAGGTCCTGATCCCAGGGTCCTGGGATCTAGTCCCATGTCTGGCTCCCTGCTCTATGGGGAGCCTGCTTTTCCCTCTGCCTCTGTCTCTCATGAATAAATAAATAAAATTATTTTTTTAAAAAAGATATTTTGCTTTTACTAGGTAAGAGGAAATGTATCACTAAAATTAATTTCACCTGTTCCTGTTCACTTTATCTTTTTTTTAATGAGGCCGCTAAAGTTTAAAAATTATGTATATGGCTTGCATTAGGCAGTGCTAGCCAAGGGCATAAAGTTCTGGTGCCTGAACTTGGCATGGTGATTCACATGTGGCCTCAATGTCCTCTAAGAATCTCATCTCTCATGTTTTGCACATGAAATGTCCATCATAGCCAGTATCTTTCCAGAAACCCTGTCCTTACTCTCTTTCTTTCTCTGCACATACTATTTCCTTCTTAGCTTTCACTTTGCTTATCCTTCTTCCAGGCTCTTGGTGGCTCCACTGTCTATAAGAAACCTTCTCTGGTCCTAACAACTAAAATGATTTTTTTTTCTTCTAAAGGTAGGATTCTGATATCTTGTTACTTGTGAATATATTTTGTCTCTTCTTTATAAAATCAGTGCTTAGCGGACAGGGACTGTTCAACCTGCCTATCTGTGTATATATACCTCCACAGATAATAGCACAGTGTCTTTCCTCAGTGAATCGCAAAACATGTGTGATGCATGAATTGAATGGAGGAATTCTCTTTAGGAAATAGATTATAGTCTATATACATATGTGTATATATGTACTGACATGTTTTATGTGTGTATATATACATACACACACATACTTATAAGTATTTCATAATTTAATGAAGAGGGAAAGATCACCATGAAGACTCTGAGTTTTTGGAAAAGAATAAAGAATGAAAAGCTACAGAGAGAGGGTGACTCAGTCGCTTAAACAGCTGCTCAGGTGGTGATCCCAGGGTCCTGGGATGGAGCCCTGTATTGGGCTCCTTGCTCAGCAGGGCCTTCTCCTTCTGCCCCTCTCCCTTGCTCATGCTTTCTCTTGCGCCCTCTCTTCTCTCTCTCAAATAAATAGATAAAATCTTAAAAAAAAAAGAAAGAAAGAAAGAAAGAAAGAAAGATAACCCACAGAGAGAAAAAAGACTCGGAATCTCAGGACTGGAAGAGACTGTGGCAAGCATTATGCTCATTTCCTTTGTCTTACAGATGAAGGAGCTCCAGCTGGAGAAGTTGAGTGATCCTGCTAGATGTAAGCCATGGGTGAGGTAGACTGCTCTATCTCCAATGCTTCATGCAAGACCTGACACTTAGGAGCTGATGAACATTGGCCCAGGAATGAATGAATAATGCAAGGTAAGCATTGTTGATTATTATTATTATTCATACTTAATGAACTGAAACTAGACTGTATATCTGATTCAGAGTAGCAAGATTTTGAACCTACCACACAGAGAGGGGGAGGCAAGTTGGGAAGAAACAGGGAAGTATGTTTAAAACATTCTTTTTAGTCAACCATTAAATTAATTTTTAAATTTTTTTTTGTATTTTTTTATTTACTTGACAGAGAGAGATAGATCACAAGTAGGGAGAGAGGCAGGCAGAGAGAGGAGGAAGCAGGCTCCCCACTGAGCGGGAAGCCCGATGCGGGACCCTGGGATCATGACCTGAGCCGAAGGCAGAGACTGTAACCCACTGAGCCACCCAGGCCCCCAATCTTTTAATTTTTTTTCTGACAATAGCATCTAGGCATATGTGGATTTACAAGAGTAAATGACACCTTTCCTTTCTGTTCGGACGACCCTTCCAAGTTGGTAGTGCTTATCTTGCTGCTCCTCATCGGTGCAGAAGAGAGTATGAGCTTTCAATTATTTGAAAAATAGCAGTGATGGATGTTCATGGATTTCCCTCATTCTTTCTTGCCCTGGCCCCTTTTGTGCATTTATCTGTTGCTTGGTATTTTATGGAGCACTCCTCTCACACATATTATGTCCTAAAATTCTCAAAGCAAACTTACTAGGTATTATTAGCACCCCCCACTTTGAACTGTGAAACTCAGAGAAGTTAACTTAAACTGGTCAAGCATCATACAGCTAAGAAGTGATGAGGCTGTATGTGTCTTCTACATTGTTTCCAAATATTCTGATTGCTCCCCCTATGATATTCCATGATTAGTTATGAATAAGAACACCTGTTCATTATAGCTGGGGCAAGAAGTATTATTTGAGGGATGGGCAGAGGGAAGCAATAGGTCAACCTCATGACCTTAGCTTTACCAGTTCATTTCTTATTTTTCAGAATATTCTATTCTATTCTGTTCTGTTCTATTCTATTCTATTCACTTATTTGGGGGGTTGGAGGAGGGAGAGAGAGAATCTTAAACAGGTTTCACACCCAGCACAGAGCCTGACTTGGGGCTGGATCTCATGACCCTGAAATCATGACTTGAGCCAAAATCAAGAGTCAGAAGCTTACCTAACTAAGCCACCCAGGTGTCTCCAGAATATTCTCTTTAAAACACAACTTTTAAGGTTTAGTTTGAGTGGAGAGAAAATAATTTTTCTCTTAATAATGTTATCTAATATAACAATAACCAGAATGACTGCTAAATTGACTCCCCAAAACTTTACATTGAGGGACCACTTGCTGTATTTCTGAAACTCCAATAATGGGGAGAGAGTTACTGACATTTTTTGGGAACCCTGTACTTGTACAATTCCCCTTCTGCTAAAGATTGGGAGACCCGTGAAAGCTTGAAGCTTTTGAAATGTGAGGCTTAGACTTTAATGATTTTTCTCTTTCAAAAAGAAGGTGAAAAGAATGTAGGCTATGCTTTTAAGCAGAATAGATAAGTAAGACAAAATTAATCAATAGATCTAAGTTGAGGTTGTTTACACAGGAGATCTGTGCATCTTACATGTTTTCCATCTGTGTAAGGCAATTTGCTTGTTGTTGGTTAGATGTGATTGACACAATCTGACAATCTGGTTTATTAGTCTACTTTGTAAGTAATTGTAGGTAAAATGCCAACATTTTTCCCACCTAGATCTCAGCAAGGAGACTTATTCTAAAGTGGTAAATGAATGTCCTAAGACTTCTCCCTCCCCTCTGCTCTCCTTCTCTCCTCCCTTTTCTTCCTTTCTATTCTCATCATGAACCAACTCATGAAAACTTGGTACTCATGCATATTACCATGGGTATGCTATGTTCTACCATTTTGCTTGGGAAGCGGGAGTAAATGGCTACTGTCCCCTTATGTTGCAGCCCTGCCCCTCCTGTTCCTCCACTTCCCTTTTGGGTATGATGGACAGACCGAAAAAAGTGCCAATGAAATAAAAAGAAGCAGTTCGAAAAGACTCGTACTTGTACTATGAAACCCTAGTGTCTCTTCCTAGGAAGAAACTACTAAATGAACAAGAAGTAAATAATGAGTCATCTTGCTAATTAACCTGGACATGATGAATATTGCTGCAGCTGAAAATCAGCAATAAAACTGGAGTTCTGTTGAATCATAATCTGCTATTTCCCTAATGTCCACATGTCTAGCGATTTCAAGAATGTTTGTGTCAAATTTTTGTTACAAATGCTAATACTGAGTTATTTAGGGAAAACAAGTCACAAATACTTTCCATGTGGGAGAAAATAAGTATTGCTTTCATTTCAGGGGGCCCAATTATAACACCACTTTCTATTTTAGTCCTTATTTATTTTCCAATTCTTCAGGGATTAGGTAGTATTTAACAGTGAAATAAGCAGTGCTCTAATGTCTAATTAAGATTTTCTTGTAGGATTAATAAGTCATGTCTCATTAGCCCAACTGTACGAGAGAGGTGTTAATCTTCACCTTGGCATTCTAATCTTGAAATAAGTTTGTGGATCAAGTATTGAAGTATCGAAGGAAGTTGAACAAACACTTTGATTAAAGCCACCAAAGTCTTCAGATGCCAGTCCCATATTATTGATCCAAAGGTATCTCTCTATATAAATGCTTAGATATGTCTTTTCAAATGTATTAATCAATGGTCTAGATTGACCACTGGACAAATCCACCATCTTGGCCCTCTCCAGCAAAAAAAGTAGAAAATGTCTTTGCATATTTCTGGAATTGCCTCTGTTTCTGAGATGGATTCCCCCCCCTCCCCTGCACACTGAGGTAAAAGCAAAGAAGCCAGAGCACAGCAGCCTCGGAGAGCTCTTGTCAGTTATCTGGTAGACCTGTGCACATTTGCTGACAGTGTTCTGAGAGGAGGCTCACTGACACAGTGACATGGCAGACAGCAAACAATTTACTTGCAAACTCTGACTCAGTTAAAAAACATCCTAGAGTTTTCTCTTTATTTTTCAAAACTACAATGACTTAATAGGCAGAGAAGTGGTTAGTGAAGAAGAAATTAAAGGCCAAGGATTCTCTCTTTGATTCTCAATCACATTAGAGAGTTGGCCTAGACAATCTCTCAGGTCCTTCCATTTTTAAGATCTAGCCCATGCCATGGTGATGTAATCCATGCCTCACTCCAGGAAGTCAAGATTTTATGCTTGTTAATGAATCCCACATAGTGCATCACACATAGTGGGTGCTCAATAAATAGTTGCTGACTGAATGAATAAATGAAGTGGGACCTTCAAATGCATTGTAATGGCAACTGCTCTCTGAGTCTTCATAATGAGCTTAGCAGTGGGAAGCCTCTCCTTAAGGAATTCATAATATCACTGGGGAAATTAGCTTAAATAATTAAAACTTAGAGAACCCACAGAGCATTCTGTGACAAATGGCACAATGTGTGAGGCTGGCTGAATGGATTGCAAGAGCTTAGAGAAGGTCCTGCAGATCTCAGATATGATTTGGTAGCCATTTTGGTTTTGGCAGAAGGCAAATAAGAACAAATATGTATATACTTGCTAGACGTCAGATACTTCATATACATGTACATTTAGTATATATATATTTGATCCTTATAAAACCATAAGATTGGTATAGTCATTCACATTTTGCTAATAAGTGAACGAAGGCTTGAGGAAGTTCAATAAGCTTGCCTTGTGTAGTCCAAGGCCACACAGCTAACAAATAACGGAAAAGGAATTTGAACCCAGGACTGACTGGCTTTAAAGATCATGATCTTCAGATGCACCTAGCTGACTGCATAGGAAATACACTAGGTCATGGGAGATTCTGGGTTTCCTGCAGAATATTGCATCTCTTATTAAGCTGTTGTCTTACCAAGCAGGTGTATGTGCATCTGCCTACGCTCTTTGCTTACCCTATCCCTACAGAGCCTGAGAAAATCCTTGCTCATGACTTCTCTTGTCCTCTGGGATTTTGTTTTCTTGGATACTTTTTGTCTGCTCCTTTCTGCTCATCTTGACTCTTGATATTTACATTTGTCCAGGCTAACCAAGCTGGCTTGACTCTGGGGATTGGTTTTGACTTCTAGGATGTGATAACATAACTGCTCATTATTCCCAACTTTTTCTAATCTTTTGGCTCTGCCTTGTGAGTTATGTTATACATTTGTTCTTTCTTTCTTTCTTTCTTTTTCTTTCTCTATTATATACATCTGACTTTTCCCTCATTCTTGGACTCTTTGTCGTTTGATGTCTATTCATTGTACTTTGGGAATGCATGGTGATTGGGTTATGAACAGTCGAAGCTGGGGGTACAATATGAGTTGTGATAAGGAAACAGAAAAAAGCTTGCCTTGTGTAGTGACCAGAAGGGCATTATTTGGAGGGGTAAAGATGGTTTGTACTGAAGAATAGAAGTAAGATTGAATGGAAGATGTATTAGATGACAGATCTTTGAAAAAGCCAGACATGAGTGTAAATAGATGGTAGTATAGGAAACAGAGCAGCAGCACAAATGATTCGAAAAAACTCTGCTTGTTAGAAGTTGTTTATGTAGAAGCAAAATTCAGTCTGGAAAAGCACTGACACAGAGGGGAGAAAATATTAGAGTAAGGACAGCAAGCAGGAAGCTGATGCTGATTTATCCAGACATGACGGTTAACAGCTCACCCTAGGCAGAGGTGTGAATGGAGAAGAAGGGTGAGTAGAGCAGGCATTCTGAGGAAAAGATAATTAGAAGTTGGAGGAAGTATAATATAAGGCATTTTAGGATTGTCTCTAGTTTTCAAAAAGTCACGGTTTTTTTGAGGGACAGTTCAAAAAAAGAGATGCCCAAAGAAAGGATTTAAACTCAGTTCTAATGTTTCACTAGATAGTCACGTCAGTCAAACTTCAGAGTGGACAGGAAGCAACTAGCAACAACTCTATGTAACATCATTTGGTAGGAGGCATTCCTGGATTTTGCTCAATTATAATCTCCAAACAATAAACGGAAGTTTTTCAGAGGCAGATGAAACCCCGAAGACCAAATTTTTATTAGATGTATGATATAACCCCTCCTGAATGAATGTTAAAGATCAGAAAGAATAGAGTTATTCCTCCCCCACTTTCTATGGTACGTACTTTCAGGATATATATTCTTATTCCCATGATCTTAAGCCAATGTAATAATAATGGCCAAAGTTATAATATAATGGAATTTCCTAGAATTGGCAGTTGGACCCAGAAATCTCACATTTTTAAACTTTATAATGAGGCTCATGTGATGGACATTTTGGGCTGGCTTCCATGATCCCTGGTCCCTGATGTTTGTGCCATTGTATAATCCCTTCCACCGGAGTATGGGTGGGACCTATCACTTGCTTCTAACCACAAGAACATGGCGAAGATGACGGGATATCATTCTTGTGGTTCTGTTGCATTATATAAGACTGTCTTGCTATCAGGTTTGCTCTAAGTCTCTGTTGCTGGCTTTGAAGAAGGAAGCTACCATGAATCCTCAGCTGCAAGAAACTGAAGGCTGCCAATAATCACACGGGCAGGAAAGCTTACACTTTCCTAGGTGAGCCTCCAGAGGAGAACAAAGCTCTGGCTGGCACCTTGACTACAGCCAGGCAAGACTGGAGAGCCCAGCTCAGCCATGCTCAGGCTCCTGACCCAAAAGAATGATGAGATAATAAATGTGGTGTGTTGTTTTAAGCTGCTAAATATGTGGCCATTTGTTACACATCCTGCAAGACTGATACAGTTCACTTTTGCTTCTTCTCTTTTATTGGCTCTAGAAACCAGTGATTAGAGCTTCCATCTTCCCAGCCCCTGTCAGAGGCCAAGGAGTCATTCTGGCCTTCTCCTTATCTTTTATGCTCAATATCTAACATCTAATCATTATGCACAATCCCTGATCCAACTCCTGCTTTGTCCTTTTCCATGCTTCACACCCTCCAGAGTAGCACAATTTAGACTACCCAGCCCATGTCTGTCTTTGGGCTGAAGGCTATGAGAGGCTCACTTGAGCTCACTCTCAGAGACACAACAGGGGGCAGTGGTATTGCCAAGAGGAAGGGGTGAATAACCAAAGACAAAACTGATGGGCTGCTGAGCTGAGGCAGGGAGGTGCCAGGGCCTTTGCTCAGATCCCAGTTAATTCCACTGTTGCCTGGGGCATCAGTGGCCCAGAAATGACCTCACTTTATTGCAGAGGCACTTATACAACTTACTGTACCAGCTTTCATCATTTCCTGCCCAGACCAAGTATTCACTCTGACTTAGATCTTATTCCTCCTCAAATCTATCCCTTACTATCCTCCTAGACCCTCTTCCTAAAACAAATCTGATGATTTCACAATATTTTCCACTGTGCTCAGGATAAATTTCCAACCGCTTAGTGTAGCCCCCAGACCCTTCCATAATCTGGCTAGCTCTGCTCCATCTCTGGACGTGTCTCCTGTGATCCCACCTCTCACTCTGTGTTTCAGTGAAACTGATTATTTATAGTAGAGTTTCAGGGCAAATGCATGGTATTTTCATCTTTATATTCCTGTTGAAGTCCTTACTGTGAGGAATGCTCTCCAAAATTCTGAAACCGATTTCACCTCATCCTTTAAGATTCTGTGGAAATATTATAACCCCAAGAAGCCTTCCCTTGCCTATCAAGGAGGGTCGATCTAGGCTAGAATAGAGGCTTTGTGGAGATATGGTTAGAAAGGCATTAGAACTATTGCAAATTACTCACTTGATCCAAGGGGACATCATTCTTTAGCCCATCATCAAGTCTTCACCATAGTTAATAGTAATATTAGAAAGCTCTAAACATGTTATATGGCTGCTCCAATGATAATGTATTCTAGGCATCATTTTGTATATCTTTTCCTTTGGTTAGATGAAAGTAGAATAAAGATATACCTCTGTACCACTATACTATTAAAACACACGTCTATTCGGGTGGATGTGTGTTTTTACCATATAGTATAGAAATTTTATTTCCCACAAAAAAGTTTTTCATGTTGAATCTCTAGGTGTCTTCTAGGATGACTGGAAAGGTTATACAAGATGAGAAAAATTGAGAAGAGATCTTAGCAGTTGTGCATTTGAATGACTGGAGATGAGAATTATTATGATTGCATTTTTGATGCCAGAAATGTACACAACATATGTAGGACGTGAAAAGAAGTCCACTTGGGTTTAAGAACTGGGAAAAAAAGTCAGCAAAATATGTTTAGGTACCAGAACTGGTCCAGGTAGTTAGTAAAGAAAAGAACTAACTTTATTCAGTTTGTAAATTTACTAGGAATACAGGTGCCACTAGGGGGCCCCCTAATATTCCAAAACTGTTGGGAGACCTGACTCTCCCAGCAGGGGCAATAGAATAATGAATACAAATGCTCTGTAATTTAAAGTATATTCCTTAGTAACATTAACATTTGCATGTTTGTATAAAGCCTGAAAATGGAACTTTATTATTTTAAGGTTTGCTAGAGTTAAAAATGTATTTATGGTAAATAATTTAGCAATGCAAATGTAAATATGCACCTGATAGAGAAAGGCATAATGTGCTTCACTGAACTCAATCTCTTTGGTGTAGTAAAGGGGGAAAAATAGAACTTCATCTAGGTTCCTGATTACTTTTCTTCCTGAGTAATACAGAGTAAGAAGATTAAGATTTTTATCACCTGAATTAGCCTATCATATTAATAGGTCACTATTTATTGATATAAAATATCTCTATCTAGATATATATTTAACTGGATATTAGATTGTTTAACTCTATTTAACAGAATATGCAGAATAAAAATTTTAAATTATGAACACTAATATATAACCAGCTAAAGGAACCGTTGAAAGGCTTGATCCTACATAGATGTACTTAAGAGAAAAGGTTACCTTTATTATTAGGGTATATTTGATTTACTGTTCTAAGGCATGTAAAATGCAAAACTCATTTAAAAACTTTTCCCCAGTAATATTATGTATATTCATATGTGTGAATATTATATATAGTGTTATATTATATATAATATATAAAATATATTATCATATATTATGTATAATATATATAATGATATGTATAATACATAATATAATTATATAATATAATATTATATATAATATTATGAATATTATATATAATCATATGTATGACACAAAGCATTACTACTAGGAAAGAAGCTACTGGATATTTAGCATCCTTTATACAGTATATTGTGATTCATGGTCGTTTCCATAGACTTTGAGATGTGTTCAGATTATGAGTACTGCATTACATATTTCTTGTTTTTTTCTATTCTTGTCAAATATTGCGGCGTGAATATCTGAAAATTCCACATAAAACTATATTTGGAGTGTATTTTGTGCTTTGGAAAATATGTACCCTCTGGTCTATGGCCATCCATCCTGAAAGTTCCCGATCTCGTCTGGAAAATATGCACTTTTGAACTGAAGTAATCAGAAATATTTTGGGGGGGGGGCGCCTGGGTGGCTCAGTGGGTTAAAGCCTCTGCCTTCGGCTCAGGTCATGATCTCAGGGTCCTGGGATCGAGCCCCGCATGGGGCTCTCTTCTCAGCAGGGATCCTGCTTCCTCCTCTCTCTCTGCCTGTCTCTCTGCCTATTTGGGGGTGGTAGTTGTGGGGATGAGAAAGGGGAGGCGAATGTTCTAAGCTTTCTTTCCTTATATGTTTTCTTTTTATCAGAGTATAGTACACATTCTTATTCTTTTCTGTTTCCCACCTCAGGCATTTAATTTCTTTAAAACAGACTTTTTAAACTAACTCTATCCCCAGTGGACCAAAAAAAGAGCAGTGACAAAATTTTGTGGGCTGGCAAATAATTCATTCTTATTTTTATCCATGTGTATTTTTTTCTATTTCTTTTCTACAAACAAAAAACAAACACATGACTTATGTATAGACACTTACTTGTCTGCCCCTTTCACAAGTGCTTGACAAAGCAAAGACAGTCTCTGAAAGGGAAGGATGGGAACTAAATATTAACATACACTAACTCAGATTTTTTTCCTAAGTGGAGAACATACTAAAACATTCAAGGTGGTATGATAAAGTTATAATATTTTGCTTAATGTGGAAGCTTTTGGCTGTGACAATCTGCTAAATTCTTTCTTTGAAACTTAAAAATCAATGAAACAAAACCCTTCAATTTGTCAACTGAAGTCAAAATCAGAAGATCTATTAATTTGTTAAATGCATACTTTTAGACAATATATTTGGAAATACTGGGTGGCCACTAAATCTGAAAAGAAGCAAACATATAATAAATTATTTATTGGTATTATATCACATATAGATAATAAAGTAATATTATCTATGTCTTCAGACTTTATAGCCACTCTCAAATCATTTTACCTCATCGTCTCAAGTATATATATTTGAAAGTGATATTTATATGCCCGAGCATGAGAGAAAGGCATCCTAGAATTACTTGGTGAATGTGTATATTAAGTAGCTATATAAAACCACCGAAAAGAAGCACATTTTTCATTCTGAATAATGTTTTCTGAGTTGATTTGAGCTTATCCTAGAATGCATAACTGTGTAAGGCCATTGGTATGTATATAGCTTTTTAATTTCAAATGTGAAAAGTGGCTAGGTAATTTAATGTCACAGGGATGGCTAGCTCATCTTGCATTTTACCAACACATTTAAATAAACACTTGGATAGATACACAAATGTGTCTCTATATGTACGCATGTGTGTCTATTTGTAACTTCATTTCTTGAGCCGTAATAAAGTAAGGTGTTACTGGCAGTCCAATGAACTATAATGCATGGGGTCTGTCTTTACTGACCTTACTGTGTTGTCAGAGAGAACTTAATAAACATATATCCAAGGTTAGATAACAAGACAAGAGCAGGAATGGCAGGAGGCAGAACAGTCAAGAGCTGGTCTCGAACCATGACGGGCAAAGATCTCTGGGTCTGCCCTGGTTTTCCCAGCTGCACAGAAGGCTGCCCTTGTCACTTCTTTAGGGAAACCCTGGAGGATTAGCCATAAGCCTCAGTTTCTTAGTTAAACTACAGGTCTAGCAAGCCACTTGGTTTAAGAGCCAGAGATTAATTTTAACTGTTTTAAGACAGGGGCCTAAATAGAAAAGTCCCATCTACTTAGATCATTTGTTACTAGCAGAGTAATTAACTGTCTTCTGAAAATTTTTGCTACACATTCCTAAATTTTAATGTAGGACATTGAGTACAGAATGATCTCATCATAATAATTCTCATTCCCCTAAGGTCCATTTCAGATTATTGTTTCCCTTTAATCTCAAAGGCAAAGTATACAGATCGTAAAATCTAGAATATTTCAAAGGTCATTGAGTAATCAACAAAAGTTAATCAATTCGCAATATGGTTTTCTTTTTTTTAATCACATATGTGTGCCTAAAGCCAGTGAATCAAACTAAGTGGATTTAGCTCTTTAAGCTACCATGGAGGGAATGGCCTTTCCCTTACCAGTTTATTAGGGTTTTCTCTAATCCCAGTAGTTGATTCCAAATAGTTCATATATTGGCAGACGATGACCTCTCTCCTCTTCCATACTAATTTTCCATTTTAATTGCCCAATATTAGAGTCCATGCCCTACCCCAGCTGGATCATGAAGTGCAGCCTTAGCTAGGCAGCTGAAACCCCCACAGATCTGACCCAAAGCTGCATGATTATTATGAATCTTGGCCTTTTCTTATATTGTTCATCAATATTTACAAGCACTGTGGTCTATGAATAAAGCACAGCTCGGGAAGTTATTCCTATGGGGTCAGGGTGTCTGCGTGCGTGTATGTGTGTGTGTGTGTGTGTGTGTGTGCGCGTGTGCAAATCTCCTACTGGCTGAAGGAGAAGAGAAGCCCCAACTTCATGGTCCAAAACCTAACACATTTCACTTCCCACCCTGTATTATGGTTATCTTTGGATAGAATTTTCTAAAAATAAACATATCCTTCAGAAATGATTTCTTTTGGGACACACGGGGTAAAAATTCCTAGCTTTAGCTATGTGTATGTTAGGAGCCCCATACAAACAGGCCGATTGGTAGGTAGGTACGGATGGATTCCCCACACCTTCCCACATACACATCCCTCTTAAACTTTATATTCACTTTCTTATTTTATTCCTGGATATAGGGACGCTGGGCCATTTTTTTCCAAGCAGAGATTGTAGACGATGGAGCAGCATGCTACCCTACCTCAGTTAAAGAGGAAAATTTGATGTCTGGACATGTGTAGTCTTGTGGAAAGGAACCTTATTTCACTCATAGACAAGAGCAGTAGTATGGCTAGCAGTATTTCCCCAGAGATGGTCTGATTTAAAAAAAAATCGATATCAACTCTTGACACATTTTCATTTACATCAGCGCATGACTTTCAGTCGGGGCACAAATCAATAGGCAGCTTTTAACACTGCCCAACTATTTCTTACTATTGGGCTTCAGGCAGGCCATTTGCTGTTAACATACCATGTTTCTTGGGGAGGAAGTTTAACTGTTTTTCCTGTGACTAATCACAATAGCTTAAACTGTAGCATTAATCACATGACATCTTCTTCATCACCACTTACAGCCAATTGACTTTTTACTTAGTGAAAGTGTTTGAAGGAGGCGACAGTTGTTCTGAGGGGGTCAAGAGTCAATGGGAAGAAATATTTAGTTCCAAAACATATATAGTATATGGCTTCTAAAGTTGACACCATGCCAGACAGCCATTACAAGCCTTATCGCTTTGTAGGTAGGGTCTTGTGGACAAGATGGAGGATAAGATTTGTTTAAAATTAAAATGTTAGCTAAGAGTCTTAGCATTTGGATTGAAAACAATTAATCTGTGCCTTCCTATCAGCTAAAAGTCACATCCAGGGTCACTAGCAATTGGCAAAGTGTATTTTCCAACTTTTGAAAGTGAATTCTTTCTTTCTTTCTTTTATTTTTAAGCTAGCATGAAAATCCAGTTAGGTTTGATGCCATGTGAGATTGGCAGGCTCTGCATTTGGCAGTCTTGATTAAATGTAATATCTACTTCATTACTGTAGCTATTCAGATTTCTAAATAATGAATCAAATTCTTACATTATTCAGAAGTCACAAGGAAAGAGGGTATTAAGCTGAATAAGCAGAGACTCACAAAGGTTTACGATATATTTATCTAGGGCAATTCCATAGCACAAAAGTAACATGTTTTAAAAATATATGAAGAGGTAACCTCTGATATTATATTGCATTATTTTTGTATTATCCCCAAATTGCAATGATATCTTTTTAGAGCAGTGGTCTCCTCAGATACTCCCTAAAAAAGAAATGTGTGGTAAAATCAGTTTGAGGGACGACACACCCCATCTTAGTGATTTATAGTGCGTAACGGTATAGCAAAGCCTCCAAAAATAACTTCAGTCCAAAAGACTGTGTATTTACTGTAGCATTTCCTCTACTGCCTAACTGTCCTGGTATATATTATTGAACTTCCAGCTTAGAAATGGTTGCACATAACCCATTCTACGTCCGAACATCAGGCATCCTCTCGGCACGTAAGCTGGTTCTGGAACCTCTAATTTTGGTGCTGAAATGGGAGGAGATCCGTACATCTGCAGGGTCTGTTACTGTTTATCTCCTCGCCCCTACCCTCTGGAGCAGGATGGCTGGTGTTCCACACATTTTGGGCAGGGTGGGGATGGGCCCTGTACGCCTTAGTTGCCTAGGAAGGACCCTGCCGTGATGGAGGACGGTGCCGACCTGGGTAGTTTGAAAGGTGGTAATAAACCGTGATGACAATAATTAGATCCTAGGAAGGAAGAGTGAGGCAGTCTGGCTTGAATGGATTTACATGGTCTTGGTTTCCCCATTTAGAACACTCAGTTTCTTGGATCGAATGCCTGTGCCAAACAGTCACACAATATAGCCCTATTTCAAATTCCATCATTAAGATTACGTCATAATGCCAGCATGGGGCACTACAGCTAGGACTGGGTGAAGAAATTTAAAATCTGGCTTCGGAAGCATGCATTTCAGAAAAGCCCACCCTTCTGAACTGTAGATTGTGTGACAGCGTGTCCTTCTTTGGGGGAAGAGAAGTTGCTAGACCAAGACAGAATTTTAAAAACCCCCTAAAATTTTTTTCTTGGAATCTACACTTCAAATGACTTAGTTATTGTAAAGACATTTCAAAATAAAATTCCAACTCACTGTAAATTAAAAATCAATACCGCACTTTTTAGGAGACTGATTATATTTGATAAAGGATCAAATAACAGTTGCCAAAAGCTTCGATAGCTTCCATTTCTTACTTTGTTCAGTTTTAACCTCTTGCCGGAATTTTAAGGCTTTCTTTTCTAGCAATGTGTATTAAAGCAAGATATAGGGAGAACTTACATTTTTAAAATAAGTATGCATTTATTTTAACATGTATTACAATTATATAAGAAGCACACCAACCTCTGAAAAATGATGAATATTACTTTTAGGGTGAGACGTAAGTAGTCACAAAAGAAATGGAAAAGTGACCTGATTTACAGAAAAAAAAATACAGGTAAATAATAGCATAGGTGGTAGGAGGATATAAAAAAGCTCATGGGAATGGACTGCAAATGGTATTTGCATCTTCGAACTGTAATTCCACGGTACCTAGCTGACTTCAGAGAACAGTCAGCAATTCCTTACTGCTTGATTGACTATATTCTTAGCATCTTATCTAATGCTCTAATTTCCAAAGCACTCCTACACATTGTATCCCCTTTGATATTTAAAACAATCCTGAGATCCAAAGGAGAGAAGCATTTGACTTGCATTTTAAAAATGCTTCAACCACAGAGAAGTGTATAAGTTCTAAAATTCCTATGACAAGCAAGTGACAAAGCTTGGAATTGTACTCCCTTCTTCTGATACTTAGTTTGTGGCGTATTTGGAAAAAGTACTACCGGCTAAGGAACTATGCGCATTCAGATTTCCAGACAAATGGACACTTCTTGCCTTTTACCTCTGTTGACTAATCATAGGTTGAATTTACGTCCCGGGAGCTAAAATTCATGCTCATCACATCATTTTCTGAGCATCAGTAAATGTTTACGTCAGTAGTGCTGGGTCCCTGAGTCCGGGTTCCCTGTATTCATTTTACTCGGCATTTTCCCCAATTCGTTCAGTCTGGGATTTTTCCAGGACTGGTTCTCATTCCCCAGACTCTCTCAGACCCTGCAGAATCCTACACTTTACCTCTTCTCAAAAGCCACTTTCAGTGCCACTTGAACGGGGCTGATTTTATCCTGACACTTGATTTCGTTCAGCTGTTAGGAATGCACTAATGCAGAAGGTGGTCTTGAAAAGTTAATGCAGCTCTCCCAAAGGCCAACCTGACTTTTTTGCCCTTCCTTAGAAAGTTCTGAAGAACTAGGATGTGGGACCAAATGCAAAGGAACAGGAGAGTACTTTGGGTCTGAATTACGCAAGGATTAAGGGTATATCACAGGACATTTCTGTGGCTTGGAATATCCTTCTCCTCACTGCAGGTCTAATGAATACCTCCGTTTTGGCACCCTTCATCCATTCACTGAAAACTCTGATAGATTTTGCAGCCGGAACTTGTGCTCTGCCATACCTCTCATCTCCTCAATTCCTAAGAGCACTTTCAAAGCTCCACAAACCTCCATAGGCAAAGCCTAGAAAGTCTGTGCTTCAGACCTGGTGAATTTTTTTTTATGGCCTCCCAGTGAAGTGTGAACCACTCTCATAGCTGCTAACAGTGACTACATTATGTTGAGGTGATCTTAAGGTTAATAGGATAATTGGGAATGAAAAGTTTTGCTTAGCAGTGGGAAAAATATGCTAGGAAAACAGAGGCAGCACCCCAGATGTCTATGGATGGCTATAGGAGAGTTGAAAAAGCCACACAATCCTTCAAAAGTCTTCCTGAATTCTAAACCAAAGGAATTTGAGTAAAACTTGAACTAAGGCATGTGTTAGCTGGTATTGCCACTTTAGGCGACCACGTGGTAGAGTGGTATTGTTCGATATTGCGAAGTATGACTGTCCTCATCCATGAGGGACTCCTAAGTAGTCCATCTGTTCTGTCTTATACAAAGGGTAGCATATTTTACTATTTTATCTGATCAAAGTTTCTATTTGTGGTGTCCTTGCTATTGTGATATAATATTGATTGTGCTTTTTATTTACATTCATTTGATCGGGAAGTGTAACCACAATAAAAATTTCCCCTGTGCATAAATATTTTTGTCAGCTTAGACATAATTTTCAGGAATTAAATCTGGTGAAGAGTATGGATCCCTTGTTCTCCTGATCACTACTGTCTCCAATTTCCTTAGGATGAGCATATAAATGTGCTGTTAGAACTAGCTGCTCAGGTTTTAAATTCCTAAACAGAGGCAGGTTTCCATGTCAACAGATGTTTCTACACAATCCTGCACATGTCTCCTTTCTCATCTGGACATATCTCATGTTATACAACTAGAATATTTTGAGGAAATATTCTTATTTGTTTTATAAAACTACCTTAGTGAGATCAAATTAACATTGCAGAGAAGAGACAGATTGATGAAATAGGTTGCACACGTGTTCTTTTATAAATGGACTTGACTCCTTATGGCATTAGCAAAATTTACATTGATTAACCAGTAAGCTGTAATGTTGTTTTCGATCTGAACTGAACAAATCAATTTTACTTAACGCTCTAAGTTTTCTTGACTTTGGGGTGTTTAGGGTAAGTAGATATTATATTGCCTGTGGGAAAACACTACACTTGTAATTAAGCTAAGGAGGTAATTTCACGAAAAGAAGAAGAAAATAGGGCAAAGTTTTAAGGATAATGGGATTTCCAGAAAGGCAAAAACTTGCCCTACTTGAATGAAATAAATTACATTATCATCCATCATATGACTAATCTAAGAGTAGCCATCTCTCTGTTAAAATAGACCTATCGAAAGAAATGATAAAATGCCATCATTTAGGAGAGGGATAACAAATTAAGAAATACTATTAACAAAAGAACCCTGTGTGGAGTTGGCTTTCCCCAAACATTCCTTGAACTGAATAAACTAAAAAGGACTTACGTAAAAGGCACTCATCCTTCTCCATTTGTAATATGTTCTATGTATATATTTTTTTTTTTTTTTTTAAAGATTTTATTTATTCATTTGACACACAGAGAGAGATTACAAGTAGGCAGAGAGGCAGGCAGAGAGAGGAGAGAGGAGGAAGCAGGCTCCCTGCTGAGCAGAGAGCCCGATGTGGGCCTCGATCCCAGGACCCTGGGATCATGACCTGAGCCGAAGGCAGCGGCTTTAACCCACTGAGCCACCCAGGCGCCCTCTATGTATATTTTTCCACAAACAACAGCACAGTCAAAGCTATATATAATGGACATATACCCACATTTTAAACAGATTACCTATAACTACCTCTTTTATTCGGTACGGAAAATGCTGTCCTGATGTGTGAGAACTCTAGGTAAAATGACTGCCCAGAAGAGATGCCCAAACAGTATAGGACAATACTTAGGATGAAACTGAAACTTTTGACAAAGATTCCTTGCTACTTTAGAGTTGAAGCTCATATCTGAATATAGTTGGAGTTTATGCAAGAATTCACTTGTTCATGATATTTCTATCAGGTCCACTGTAAAAGTTGGAAAGGAAGACAAAGTTCTGAGGAAGTATACAGCCATCTATTCTTAGAAAGTAACAGAGAAAAACTACTTGAACATTATTTCTGTTGTGGGAAAACTACAAATAAAATACAAATTCTATAAGGTTGTTACATATTTTACCAAATCTTAGTTTCTGTTACTGGTGCTAAAATTAGAAGACTAGCAGATGGCATATTAAAAATAATTCCATTAACCACATCTCAGAAATTGCACAAAAAAGACTTGTGTTAGAAATCATAGTGAGAAGTAATTGGCAGCAAACATAAATTATAGTCTTCCCCAATGCCCAAATTACTGACTAAAATTGAGTAAAGAATTAAAGAGAAAACACCATATTTTTCTTCCTATTTTTTCCCCCTTCTCTTGAGTTTCAGTTCCTGCCTTTTTTGGGAAGAAAAACAGTGAAATATTAAAAAAAAATACATCATAACCAAGTGGGGTTTATCCTAAGAATGAAAAACTTTTAACATTTGAAAATCAAGTAATGTGATTCGCCATAGTAATAGATTAAAAAAGAAAAACCATATGTTCACCTCAATAGATACTATAAAAGCATGTGACAAAATCCAACATTCATTCCTGGTGAAAACTCCCAGCAAATGAGGGAACTGAAGGGAATTTTCTCAACTTGATAAAGCTCATCTATGAAAAACCCATAGCTAAACATCATACTTAATGATGAAAGATTTAATGCTTGTCCCCTAAAATCAAGAACAAGACAAGGATGTCTGTTCTCACCCTTCCCTTTCATCATTGTTTGGGAAGTTCTAGCCATGATAATAAGCAAGAAAAAGAAAAGACAGGTTGAAAAGGCAAAAGTAAAATTGGCTCTACTTGTAGACAACATGATTATGGAGACTGATGGAACCTATAAAAATGCTACCAGAATAAGTGAATTTACTGAGGTTGCAGAATATAAGTTCAATATATAAAAATCCATTATATTTCTATACACTAGCAGTGATCAATTTGTAATTCAATGCCATTGCAATAGCATACACATATGGAATATTTAGGAAGTAAATCTGATAAAAGATATGCAAACCTGTAAACTAAAAATTATAAAACATTGCTGAGGGAAATTAAAGAAGACCCAGTAATGAATGGGGTATACATTCATGCATTGGAAAACCCAATATTGTCAAGCTGCCAATTCTTTTTAAATTGATTTATAAATTCAACATAATCCCAGTCAAAATCTCAGAATGCTTTTTGGTGGGGGTAGAAATTGCAGAGAAGATTCTAAAATTCATATGGAAATCCATTGGCTTACAATAATCAAAAGCAAATTTGAAAAATTAGAACAAAGTTAGAGGATTAATACTACCTGATTTTAAAACTTATTATAAAGCTCTGTTAAAATAAAAAAAAAAAAGCTCTGTTAACTAACTATATATAACTGTACCATGTGGCACTGGTAGAAAGATGGGCATATAGGTCAATGGAACAGAGAGTCCAGAATAAACTCACATATATTTGGATAACTATTTTTTGACAAAGGTACAAGGCAATTTAGTGGAGAAATGATCGTCTTTTCAATAAGTGGTGCTGGAACAACTGCTTATCTACATGCAAAGAACTTGGCTCCATATGCTGCACCATATACAAATATCAACTCACAGCATCCTAAACCTAGCGTAGGACCTCAAATTATAAAACTTATAGACAAAAACATAGGAGAAAATCTTTGGGTTCCATCTATATAAAATTCTAGAAAATGAACTCGAATCTATCGTAACAGAAAGCACATCAGTGTTTACCTGGGGGAAAGAGGAGTAGCAAAAAGGCATGGTTAGGAGGTTATATAGATATAATAGGCATATAGATATAAAGGAGTGTAGACCGATACTAGACAGACAGACAGACAGACAGGTGGGTAGACAGTCCAGGTCCAACTAGGAGAGGGGAATAAGACAGTAAGTCAAACAGATAAAGTTTAATACACAGTTATTAAATACACCAGGAGATTGGAGTAACCAGGGATGGTTAGTAAGAGGTAAAGAGAACTCTACAGGAATAGCAGATATAAGGAGCAACTATCATCCTATACGCTGAGATTGAGTACCAGGGGGAAGCCCCAGTGCCACCCCCTCCTCCCAAGGTTGAAGTATGAACCTTGCTGGAGAGGGTGCAGCTTTGGCTCTCTGGATAACAAAGAAAGCTGCTGGGTCAGCACTGGTGCAACCTGACGGAGATCCGTCCTCCGGGGTCCTGGGGAGCTGTTTATGGGAGGTGTCTTACAGGACGCACTCAACTAAGAACGTGCCCAAGGGAGGGCCAGGGGAAGCTTCTGACCGCCTGATGCTGCTGTCTGCTGGGCACTGCCCAAGCCTGGCCCAGAGCACCGACCAGAATCCAGAGCAAAATCCTTTCCTCCTGTGGTAGCTCTCCAGCACCCCCTACTGACGAAGCTAAATAAGGTGCCAGCTGCAAAAATGGCCCAGGTTCATTTCCATGGAGCCACCACGAACATGCATTTGGAGCTGCGAGGCAATAAATCAGTAACGGCACAGAGATTACAAAGAAGCACGAGGAATTTTTTTTTTTTTTTGCGGGGGGTGATAGATATGTTCATTATCTTGATTGTGGTGATGGATTCACAGGTACATACATATGTCAAAACTAATCACATTGTATATTACACTATGAGCAGTTTATTGTATGTCAATCATACATCAATAAAACTATCAAAAAATGTGTACAGTGTTTCTCTACTTCTCTCCCAATAGAAGTAACCTTTGCATATATTAAAAGCTTAAGTGGAAGGTGTTTGTTTGTGTGTATTTATTATTTTTTTAAACCAAGAGACCAAATTGCTGAGTATCAAGGGCCCCTTGCTTCACTCAGAGTGAAATCCTTTAGATCCACTCTGACTTGAGTTCAGGAGCCAATTTGAACTGAGAAAACTCACCCCCATTTGCCTGTCCAGTGGGGCCAGGAAGTACACAGCTCTCCTTTGCAAACATTCTGGGCCAGTCTCAACTTGGCCTTGGTTCTCCTGAGCACCTATGGTCTGGCTGCAGCACGGCTCCTACCCCCATCCCTCCCCAGCCAGCTTCCGGGTGTGACTGGATATCCCTGGACCCTTGAAGCACCCCTCTCTTGGAGGGTGGTGTCCACGGCTGCCGCTTGGTCAAAGATTAAAAGCACAGGCTGAGTTACCGTGGTGTTTGCTACCTTTGCAGTCTTAGAAAGTACTAACTGCCCTTCACCTCACTACCTGTGTCTCCTCTATGTTAAAGAGCAATTCTGCGTTAATTTAATTTTATTTAGTGATTACTATATGCAGATATTGGGTTTGTTGTTAAGGAATGCACAATACAGACACAGTCTTTGCCCTGATGGAGCTTACATTTAGTAGAAACTATAGAGACTACGAACAGAACTCTCTCTCAATATGTCATATCATTCCTCAAACTGGAATTATCATCAGCTTCTTAAGGGCAGGGACTCAGAAATGGTGCACTATAGTCGTGGCATTTCCATGTACCCATCTACCTAGAGAACACTCACCTTTTTGGATGACCTTTTGCTGGATGAGTGCTTACTGAGGAGTTGGGTTGTTTTCCCCTTAGTCTACTCTAAATTAATCTGTCTAAAGTAATTAAAATTGTTTATGAAATATATGACTATGGCCTAGAGTCTATATATTGCTTTACTTCCCCTGACACTTTACCTACCACCATCACTAAATGAATCTCAAGCTAGTGACTGGGGTAGGTGAGGGTGTCATGGGGAGTTGAGGCATGCTTCAGATTTTCCCTAACTCAAAAAATAAAACCTGCTTTTGACCAGGACCCTGGGCCTGTGGCTGAGCTGGTTCAGCAGGGATGTGGTCTAATTTGTCCTTACAGACATTAAATTGTTAAATGTTAAAACTAGTCATCAGAGACCATTTGACTTGAGAATAGTGGTACTAACCCCAGGCCAAAAGCAAGTCCGAGAGGAACGGTGTGTGGGTCTTACAGTCAAAGAAGTCTCTGTGGGGAAGCTGGGCTTCGCAAGATGGTCAGAAAATTAAGCGGAAAGAAGGAAGGATGGATTTGAGAATGTGGACAAATGTGTGAGGCGGGCTGAGACATGTGAGGCTATTAGAAGTGTCACGGAAATAATCAGATGAATTTTTTAACACAGCAACTTGTATTTGCATATTCCATAATGTAGTGACATTTATTATTTTAGCAACATATTTAAAAGATGTAGTTTCTAGTTAAAACAGCAATTTGTTTCTAAATTCTCTTCAAAAGCACAAGGCAAATCCTTATTATCTAATAATATTATTGTAATCATTACATTTAATTAATTTTTGACCTCGGAACACGTAAACCTGCCATTCCATTTATTCTCCAATTTTGTTCAGTAGCTTTTTCATCCAACTCAGATTCACCTCCAAATTACAGAGAACATACAGATCTGGCCTCTTGCATTCAGTGAGCTGTCATTTTGTACTACCTTGGAAAAAAGTATATGCAGAGACCTGGAAGAAATTAATGATATTTTAATAATGTGACATGGAAACCATGCACTTCACAGACAATTTTGAACTGGTTTCAATAGAGCAGAACTAATTCAATGCTTTCCTGGCAGAGTACACTAGAGAGGAATCTTTCAATGAAGACTACATTGAGATGACCCACATTTGTATTGCAAAATAAACCATGAAACAGTTTTAAGTTCAAAATAGAAACATCCTTAGCAATTTAGATACAGAATGTTCCCTTGGTACCACAGAAGGCATCCTAGATAACTCTGCCATACTTTAGTGGAAGCAGGTACACATAATTTTCTAAGCCACGGACTAGTCCCTGAATAGAATGGTTACCCTCCTCACACAGAGCATTGACCTTCTGCATCGGTATTCTAGTCCCTGCTTCCCTGGGTGACAAATCTCTCTCCATGCATGGTCTTCCTATATCCACCCACCCGAAGCTGGAAGAGGGGCTTCCTCCTCAGACATCCAAGGGCCAAGGGACAGAATGTGAAACTGGATTCACTTTTCAAAATGGATAAATTGCACTTTTTTTTTTTTCAAGTAAAAAGCACCCTGGGAAACTGTCTCCTTGGGTCAATACTAGGTATCTGACTTATTCGGGGAAAATGACTTGCAACGAATTTGTTTGGGTCCTTCAGTTTCAAAACTCATCAACGTTGCCATTTCCAATAATTCTAAGTCTCTAAAACCCCATTTTTAAATCTGCTGCTCTATGACCATCACTTCCTATACTTCCAGCTTACTGATTCCAGTTCTCTTCTCCAGAAATTTCCTGATCTCATTGAGTTCCATCATTCCTGGATATTATCAGTTTGTCCCCTTCTAAACCATCCTTTTGAAACCCCCACTCTCTACTTACAGCTTGGATTCAATGATTCAGCCCTATAACCATTCTTTGAAAACACTCTTAAGTTTCTCACTCTCCTACCTTCTCTTCGTCATTCTTCACCTGGCAAAACTCCAACCAAGGTGTATGCAATGGATAGAATCATGTCCCCTCCTGATTCATATATTGCAATCCTAACCTCCCATGCAACTATATTTGGAGATGGGGCCTAGAAAGGGTAACTAAGATCAAATGAGGTCACAAGGGTGGGGCCCTGATCCCATACAATTAGTATCCTTCAAAGAAGAGACATCAGAGAGCACTACTCCCCATCCTCACTGTGTGAAGACACAGCAAGAAGGCAGTTGTCTACAAACTAAAGAGTTCTCACCAGAAACTGATCACACTGGCACTCTGATCTCATACTTCCAGCTTCCAGAACTGTGTGAAAATACATTTCTGTTGTTGAAGACACCTAGTTAACAGTATTTTGTTATGGCAGCCAGAGAAGACAGATATAGTGTTAGGCAGAATAATGGCTACACAAAGATGTCCACAGCCTAATCCCTGAAAGTGTGAATCTATAAGGTCATATGGCAAAGGGGAATTAAAGTTGCAGAGGTAGTTGATGTTGCTAGTTAGTGGACCTCGAGATGGAAAGATTACCTGGCATCATCCGGTGGTCCCCAGGTAATCACATTATAGGCAGAAGAGGGAGAAGTGGAGGGCTGGCAGCATGTTGCTGGCTTTGAAGATTGAAGGGAGACGTAAGACAAGAAATGTGCTCAGGAAGCTGGAAAAGGCAAAGCAACAAATTTTCCCTGAGAGTCTCCAGAAGAAAGGAAGCCCTGCTGACATTTTGAATTTAGCCTGGTGAGACTCATTTTTGAATTCTGACCTCTGACAACAGACTAACTCTGTGTTGTTTAAAGCCACTGGTTTGTGGTTTGTTGTATAAGTTTGTGGTATGTAATAGCAGCAGTAGCAAACTTATACCCATGGTTAAATCCAATAACTATCTACTTAGTCTATGCCAGAACCCACAGAGCTGATCACTGGAAAAATTACACAACTATGTTAACTGGCCTCACTTCAAATATGACTATGTAGGCATCTGAGTGGCTTGGTAGGTTAAGCATCTGACTCTTGATTTCAGCTCAGGTTATAACCTCAGGGGCGTGAGATGCAGCCCCACGTCAGGCTCCATGCTCAGCACAGAGTTTGCTTGGGACTCTCTCCCTCTCTCCCCTCCCCCCACTCACATGTCTCTAAAATAAATAAACCTTTAAAAATATGACATGCCAAAAGTGACCACTTGACATTTCCAGACAATCTGTCATGCTTTTCTATAAATTAACTTTTTCTCCAAGATGATTATTTCATATCTTTTCTTTCCTCAGATCTCCAATTCTGTCTTTCCTCAATTTACTCTTCACTTGTGCTTATTTTCTCACAGAAAAAAAAAATTATAAATAGTTGGGAAATAGAGCATCTTCCTACCATTTCCCTCATCTGCTTCTATTGCTACATATGTATTTTGTCTTCCACATTTTGTAGTGGATGAACTGTCCATGAGCCAATCAAAAACCAATCTCTTCCACTGAGTCCTAGATCCCAAACCTCTTAACTTCTCAGAGGCCTCCTTAATGGCAATAACACTCAGTAGCCTCAGGCAAAACATGCAGAAGTTTTAATTCCACTTTACCCCTCGCAGATCAAGCACTTCCACATGTATAAGTAACATCTGTGTGCCCTGAGCCCAGTGACTTCTCACATCCCTACCGCTGGAGTTTACTCTAGTTCCCCTCCACCTCTCACCTGGACAGATGCAATAACCTCCCTGTCTTCATTTCCCATGGCACTATAGCCTTAATGATTTTTTTAAAAGATTTATTTATTTGAAAGCGAGAAAGTGAGGAAGAGAATGAGCTGGGGGAAGGGCAGAGGGAAAGGGGGAAGGGCAGAGGGAAAGGGAAAAGTGGACTCCCCACTGAGCAGGGAGCCCAATGTGGGGCTTGATCCTAGGAGCCTGAGATCATGACCTGAGCTGAAGGCAGATGCTTAACTGACTGAGTCACCCAGGTGCCCCATCTTAATGATTTTTCTAAAGACTAAATTGAAGGATTTCCCCACTCATAATCCTCAAAACTCTCTCCACTGAACCCAATACAAAATCCAGATTCTACCTTGGGCTATAAAAATATATGTAATTGGACACCTGTCGACTTTCCCATCTCATCTTTTACAATTCTTCTCTTCATTTGCTCCAGTCATGCTGACCTTCTTTCTTCTTTCTTCTGTTCCTCAACTAAGACAAGCTTATTCCCACCTCAGGGTTCTTGCATTTGCTGTTCCTTCTGGTTGGAATAATCTTCCTCCACTTCACTGGTGGGCTGCCTTCTCCTCATTGATGTCTGGCTTCAAATGTTACCCTTTTTAGGAAGGCTTCATTGACCCTATCCAAACAAAGCTGAAGTTGTTCTATTATATTATGCATAAGAAAACTCTTCATAGCATGTATCAGTATTCAAATTCTCATTCATTCATTTATAGTCTGTGTGTCCCCATCAGAATGCATGCATGGCATATATTCTTTCAATGAATTTTTATGACTTTTATGTGCTAAATTCTACTCCAGAGTTAACTTGGTTGAAGCAAAATTTGGGCAGGTCAAAGTTTTTTAGGTAATCATTTTCTTGTCCTTAGAAGTAATATGAACATAGTATTCCTGTAACTCCCACAAGTTCTGGCCAAAGTTGGCATCATTAGAAGTCAGGCTGGGCAGCTGCAGCACCCACCGTTGTCTTGTTTCTATGTTGATTCTGTGACAGGATTATGGACAGTAATAAGTATCTCAAATGAACAGCTTTTACCTGAGAGCATCTGTATTTTAATTTTTGTTCTGCCATTGCAATGACGAGTGCTGGGCTATCCCTGCATTTGTCGCTCATGCATTGATTTGGCTTCTCAGATTAGAATAGAATAATCTTGATGGTGGAATCAATTTATGGTTCTTTAAATCACTATACCGAATATGTATCAGGTTCTATATGAATACAGTGTCATTCACTGGTGGATTTTCAAGGGAGTCAGGAATCGTGCTTGCCTTATTGGAGCTATCCTTTCCTCCACACCTAACAGCATATCCACATCCTACCTTATTCATCATACTGTTATTTTTAGGTGTTAGCCATGAGCCTGAGCATAATCATCCCCACTTGTGACTTACAGAAAAGAATGTTACTGAAGTTTATTTGATTATAATGATATAAACTCTTAAGAGCTTTTCAACAAAGGCTTAGTGGCTAAAGATCCAATGGGACTCCATAATAAAGTGATCTCCCACAGAATGGGATGCAAAAACAGGAATGCTGCAAGACTTCATTATGTCACTTGGCACTACATGAAGTCACATATTTTCCCACTTAGAAAACTTTAAATATTTTAAATCTGACTATGTGCAGGTTATAAGTCCGTTTTGTTATTATACATGTGTTTTCTGATTGGCACAATATTCATGCTTTGATTTTTCTTTTTCTTGACTAAATTAATCATAGAATAATATATAAAAGAAGTAATAAATATTATTAAGGGGATGACAAAAAGCTTTAAAGGAAAAGCTGAGGTTAAAAGTAGAACAGAGAGTTGTTTATCTGCAAGAGAGAGTGAGAGGACAAGCAGGGGGTGGGGGCAGAGGGAGAGGGAGAAGCAGGCTCCCTGCTGAGCAAGGAGCCTAATGCCGGGCTCGATCCCAGGACCCTGGGATCATGACCTGAGCCGAAAGCAGCGTATGTATGTGTGTATATGTATATACACATACCCAGGATGTATGTAATTACTGAATCCCCATATTGTACACCTAAAAACAACATATTACATGCCATCTATACTTCAGTTAAAAAAAAAGGTTATAGGAAGGCAAAGGACATTCATTCATTCAGCAAATCATCTTTGCTATTACCCTTGTAAGCTTTACAAATACAAAGACATTGTCTACATGGTTTAGTATTGTTTCTCAGGTTAGCTAAAATGCTTGCCCCAAAGTCAAATGCATAAATGCTATGTATGAAATCTCAATTATTACCCACTGACAAACTATGAAGTTCAGCCATCTGTATGAGGACATGTTTTAATTTTTACACTTTCCCAAATATTTCTCTCTCACATGAAAAATATACAAAAATAACACATGAATATTAGAGTGGTTAAAGAGCGTATTTATTTCCTTAAAGATAATTTATTTAAAATCCTGATTTTCTAAATAGACTGGAAAAGTCTCTTATTGACATGTTCAGAACAAGGAACAACGATGTTTACCTGAAGATGGGGATGAAGTGTGTGCAGTATGTATAACATGAACCGTGCAGTCTTAGAACGACTTGGGTTAATCACACTATTCTCTTAAAAAGTTTAACCAAATCTTTATTGGCTGGGTCTAGTTCTGCTATTAGGAAAAGTGTAATGTTATACATCTGTCCTATCATTAGAGCAGTGATAAGATGTTAACCTCTAGGGAAAGGGTAACCCACTGATTCTAAAACCCTATTCTTTCCCTTATACTAGAATCCTTCTACAAATGCAAGTCGTAGTGTAACTAGCTGTGATCTTCCCCCTATTATCTTAAAAGTTCAAAGAGATGTGAAATAAAATCAGAAGTTGAACTATTTGAAGGAAGTTGTTTCTCTTTTTATGCTTTATTTGAAATTCTGTTTAGCATTGAAGCAGGCTTCTGTGATTGAAGGTGGTAAATGATAGCTAGGGTTCAATAGAGCTCTGTGGTGAAGGGTAAGTATTTTAGTGTGCCCATGACCTGATCCAAAGGCTATTTCTAGCAGTTTGTCATCTAGTACAGAGAAGGTTAGTGAGGTCATACTGATATATGATCTTTTATGCTCTGAACATATCATTGCAGTTGAAATGGCCCTATAATTCTCATTAACATTGAGCAGTTATCTTTTGATACTAAAAAATAAAATAAAACAACTGCTTTGTTTTATCCACAAACTCTAATATAAAGAAAAGTCAAAGCTTAAAGTTTAAAGTATTTAGTTAGAGAAATTTAGAGCATTTTTATTTTTACCCATAGAAGTAAAGATAGCTCCAGCATTCTCAGAAGAAAACCAAATAAGATTACATGGATGGGATTGCTGGTGGGAAGTGTCTGAATGTTAACATCACCATGATAAATATTTAGTTCTAGTAGAGAATGAGACTACCTTAAAAATGTTCTAGCATCTTAGCTCACATTCCAAAAGGAGAAGAGTTCTCTAAAGAAAGAAAATGCCAAAGAGATGGGAAGGCACTGTGGGATGAGAGAAAAAACTGCCAACCAAGGAATTTGAAAAGCTGAGTTCTAGCTTCTGATTTGCTTCGGTACAAGGAAAAGGCCATTCAGCAAAGACCATAACCTCTTTTCACTGGTCGTTTCTTACTTGAATTTCACGAACCATCTCCTTGACTGTTTCTGAGTCAGCCCAAAGACCTAGTACCAAGTGCTCAAATCCATCTGCTCCACAGATCTTTCTAATTTGGTTGGATCATCAGTGTCTCCAACAGCATTAAGAATAAAATGAATAAGTTTTAGCAGGCTATACCAGGTCTTTCAAGGTCCAACTCATGCTTACCCCTTTGGCCCATCTCCCTTCACTTTCCACCTTCTTCCCCATCCTCCTACCATTCAGAGTCATTTGAGCTTCTGTTCTTTTACTAGAGTTCCATTTCCCCCACCATTGAGCCAAGTAACTCTCACTTCATGAGATTACATAATGGCTTAATTCACTTTACTGGATGCCTTTTCCAAGTTTTCTTGACCTTTTCTTCTGGTTTTGGTACCATCCTTTGTTATATTATAGCACTTACTATAAGAATCCATATACTTATCTCTTCTTCCCCTCCCTCCACCTGTTAGATGAAAACTTTTTGGCAAATGATATTAAATAAATGTATAATTAATGAATGAAAATGAACTCTCCTTATCACTATTATTTTTGGAGGGAGGGTTGGGGAATGGAGTTGAGTCACTGGCTGATATCATCACTAAGAAATCGAGTCAGCAGATACCAAGGAATAAACATAACCAAAGAGGTAAAGGATCTATACTCTAGAAACTACACAACACTTATGAAAGAAATTGAGGAACACACAAAAAGATGGAAAAACATTCCATTCTCATGGACTAGAAGAATAAACACTGTTAAAATGTTTATGTTGCCAGAGCAATCAACGACTTTCAATGCCATCCCTGTTAAAATACCATTGGCATTTTTCAAGGAGCTGGAACAAACAATCCTAAAATTTGTAGGAACCAGAAAAGACCCTGAATTGCCAAGGGAATGTTGAAAAAGAAAAACAAAGCTGGGGGCATCACATTGCCTGACTTCAAGCTATACTACAAAGCTGTGATAACCAAGACAGCATGGTATTGGCAAAAAAAGAGACACATAGACCAATGGAACAGAATAGAGACTCCAGAAATGGAACCTCAACTCTATGGTCAACTAATCTTTGACAAATCAGGAAAAAATATCCAATGAAACAAAGACAGTCTCTTCAATAAATGGTGCTTGGAAAATTGGACAGCTACATATGGAAGAATGAAACTGACCATTCTCTTACACTATACACAAAGATAAACTCTAAATGGATGAAAGACCTCAATGTGAGACAGGAATCCATCAAAATTCTAGAGGAGAACAAAGGCAGTAACCTCTTTGACATTGGCAACAGCATGTTCTTTCAAGACAAGTCTCCAAAGGCAAGGGAAACAAAAGCAAAAATGAACTTTTGGGACTTCATCAAGATAAAAAGCTTCTGCACAGCAAAGGAAACAGTCGACAAAACAAAGAGGCAACCCATGGAATGGGAGAAGATNTGGAATAGGAGAAGATATTTACAAATGACATTACAGATAAAGGGTTGATATTCAAGATCTATAAAGAATTTCTCAAACTCACCATTCAAAAACAACCCAATCAAAAAATGGACAGAAGACATGAACAGACACTTCTCCAAAGAAGACATATGAATGGCTAACAGACACATGAAAAAATTGTCAACATCCCTAGACACCAGGAAAATACAAATCAAAACCACAATGAGATACCACCTTATATCAGTTAGAATGGCAAAAATTAACAAAACAGGAAACAACAAATGTTGGTGAGGATGTGGAGAAATGGGAACCCTCTTACACTGCTGATGGGAATGCAAGTTAATATAGCCACTCTGGAAAACAGTATGGAGGTTCCTCAAGATGTTAAAAATAGAGCTACCCTACAACCCAGCAATTGCATCAGTGGGTATTTATTTACCCCAAAGATACAGATACAGTGAAAAGAAGCAGCACATATACTCCAATGTTCGTAGCAGCAATGTCCACAATAGCTAACTGTGGAAGCAGCCAAGATGCCCTTCAACAGATGAATGGATAAAGAAGATGTGGTACATATATAAAATGGAATATTTTTCAGCCATCAGAAAAGATGAATACCCACCATTTGCATCAACAAGGATGGAACTGGAGGGGATTATGCTAAGTGAAGTAAATCAAACAGAGAAAGACAATAACCATATGGTTTCACTCATATGTGGAACATAAGCAATAGCATGGAGGACCATAGGGAAAGGAGGGAAATCTGAAGGGGGAGAAATCAGAGGGAGAGATGAACCATGAGAGACTATGGACCCCAGGAAATGAACTGAGGGTTTCAGAGGGGAAGAGGGTAGGGGGGTAGGGTAACAGGGGGATGGGTATTAAGGAGGGCACATGTTGTGATGAGCACTGGGTGCTATATGCAAGTAATATATCATTGAACACTACACCAAAAACTAATGATGTACTTACTATATAGTGGTTAACTGAATATAATAAAAAAAAGATATCAAGTCATCATTTTTACTGGGAATTAAAACTATCTCTCCCTCCCCATTCTGGCTGAATGTTCTGGGGAAGAACAACTGATTAATTAACCAAATTAATTTTACCTCAGTAGAATACTAAAATTAGCTTTGAAGAAATGGTTAGTGCCTTTAATTTCCTAAGGAAAGGAATCTTAAATTTGGCTGCAAATGATTAGTTCCTTTCTGTCTGTTTCTTTAATCAACTCCCTCCTTTACTACTCTGTGTTGGTTCAGCTGATTATGTGGCCCCTGTCTCTGCCAGAAAATAGAGGCAGCCTAGAACAATGGAATAAAAGATCACTCTGTGCACAATCAGAAAATCTGGGATTGAGTTTGTTGTTTCTTAGTGTGGCAGCTTTGGCAACATATTGAATCCTTTATACCTGTCTCCTCTTCTGTAAATTAGGATGATGCCCACCTTACAGAGTAACAGTAAAGCTCAAATAAGATTATATATGCTGTGAATGCACTTTGCAAAGAGTTAAATGCTAAACAAATATGTTATTACTCTAACTCTAAACCCAAAGCATCTATATTATTTATAACCAGCTGTCCAAGACAACTTTTTCCTAGAGTTACTGTACCAGGCAAAAAAGGACTAATTTGAATTTTTTATCTTCTCTGCCAAGGGGTTAGGAGAGACACCAGAAAAATGCCTAAAGAAAGGAGGAAGATCAGATCAGTACATCAAGCAGCCCAGATATAATCCACAACATAGATAAATGACTCTGCTTAATTGGGAATTCAGGAACAGACACCTCTGCCCTATAGAAATACCCCTTGCTTCAGATATTTCTCTCTCTGGCCAGACATTCTCCTCAAACAGCAGCATTGTTGGGAATCCAGAGTACATTAAATGTCTACAGTGTCTCAAATTCTGAAAAATGCCTTTGTTATCAATTCTATGTATTATGCCTCACAAGGACCTAGAGAAGTATGTTATTATCCTTGGACCAGGAAAGGAGGACAGCTAGCAACTAAGTGATTTGCCTCAGGTCGTAGAGGGAATTAAAGGGGTTGTTAACATTCACAGGGCCTTCGCTTGGTGGCAACGGGACTTCTTTGTTCCTCTAGTTGTGGGTTTTCTGTATATGACCAGATTTACCAGTCTTTTAAGCAGGTGATTTTGAGATACATTTGAGGGTTTGATGGGGCAAGTATACAGTTCTTTTTTTTTTTTTTTAAGATTTTATGTATTTATTTGACACAGAGAGATCAGATCACAAGTAGGCAGAGAGGCAGGCAGAGAGAGAGGAGGAAGCAGGCTCCCCACTGAGCAGGGAGCCCGATGTGGGCCTCGATCCCAGGACCCTGAGATCATGACCTGAGCCGAAGGCAGAGGCTTTAACCCACTGAGCCACCCAGGCGCCCAAGTATACAGTTCTTGCTGGCTTAGGCATTCCCACATGTAACGGGAGGCTGGCAGTTTTCAAGAAAAATGATATATAGAAAGAAACTATCTATAGTTAGGCAGGAAATACAAAGAAGAAACAGGACTGCAAACTCGTGTTTTGTCTTAAGAGTTTGATGTCTCTCTAGTAGACTCGTGATTCTCAAACTATTGATTTCTTAAGGATGAGAATTAACTGTATTAAAAACAATCAGCATATAATAAGACAGTTACACGGGGTTACTACCATTATCTTGACTGTTGGTTTCCCTTTTTCTATTTAAGAAAACTTCCTATTCTGTTTAATAAATTAAGCGAACTTGAGATTTTAAAATGTGGAAGTAAATATTAGCTCCGGCGGGTGGGAAAAGACTCAGAATCAGAATGTATTGGTAGAAAGTTATATGTCTCAGGTATTAATCTCTTCACCAGTTATTTCTGGTTTTTCTTTTAGACTGGTGGTAGGATGGTACTGCCCCGCCCACTTTTAAGACAGGCATGGTATAGGGCTCACTCAGGCTATTAAAATATGAGCAGAAATTGACATGTTGCCTCTATAGGTGAAAGCTTTAAGAGCTTGTGTGCCACACGTCTTTTCCCCTCTGCCACAGTGCCTCGTGTTTGACTGTGTTCCAGATAGTAGCTGGTCTGTTTGCCTGGTACTACTAAACTGAGGCCAAATGGAACAGAAGAGCACCCAACCCATGGTGGGTTGCAAGGGAAAACAAAAGAATTTAGATTTGTGAGTTATTTATAATAAAAAAATTATATATACTCTCATAACTGATAAGTTCATCTTATTCAAAAGGAACAGATATACTAAAGGGAATAAGAGACTAACAAAGCACATGAAAAGGTATACAATGAATGAATACCCACAAACTGAAAAGGAAAGGTAGAATGCAAAAGTGTCTGAGTGAAGATAAATGGACCAGTAGAGAAGTGACTTCATAGCGATGCCTCAGCCAAATGTTTTCCTAACACAGATGGTGAAACTGGCATGGCGGTCAGACCACCACTGAGAGATTTCATCCATTTGATCTATGTCAAAAATGTTGTTTTGATAAAATGACAGAATCTGATAGATTCTTGACTTACCCAGAAAATAAAGTCATCTTTCAAAAGCAGCACTGTGGGATTTTCCAAAGCTGGGGAGGTAGTCAGGGGAATTGTAAATGGGAATTAAATTGGCTCAATAAGGAGCCACTTAATGTTAAGGAAGTAATGAAAAACATGGGAGATTACATAGCAACCCAAAGAGGGAACTCTGGACATCAAAAATGTACTCCAGCTTGGAGAGAAGTGAATCCAAAAGGTTTAGAAAAAAGATATTTATGATACTGAAATGATAACATTTAAAAGTGATTGGAAGTCTGGCAAGATCTAGTATGTTACGTTATGATAAAGTCACAAATAATTCTAGTGAGGTGCCCTCAGTCCTTGAAGGATACTATATTGTTCCATTAATTTAGTCAACAAATGTTTATTGAGTAACTGCTAGGAGTTAGAAATTGTGCTGAAGTGTTGAGGGTCCAACGAGGATACAGTTCCTGCTCTCAAAGAGCTTGCAGAATAGTCAAATAAACAGACATAAACCAATAAACCCCAGCTAGCATTTAATTAAATACTAAGTATTTGTTAGTGATTATGACGTGGTCTTTTTTTTTTTTTAAGATTTTATTTATTTATTTGACAGAGAGAGAGAGATCACAAGTAAGCAGAGAGGCAGTCAGAGGGAGAGGGGGAAGCAGGCTCCCTGCTGAGTAGAGAGCCCGATGTGGGGCTCGATCCCAGGACGCTGAGATCATGACCCAAGCCGAAGGCAGAGGCTTAACCCACTGAGCCACCCAGGCACCTATGACATGGTCTTTATGTAATTTTTTCCCCTAAGTTTTACAAGCTTGTTGTGTAGAGATTATTTACTGAAGCTCAGAGAGATGAAGTAATTTGGCCTTATTATATTCATATAGTAATTGACTAAACTGGGACTTGAACTCAATTTTCTGTAATTTCAACATCAGTGTTCTTTCAACACTGATGCCTTTCATATCTAACTTTAAGATTATGTGATTTTTTTCAAAAGATTTTATTTATTTATCTCAGAGAGAGTGAGTGAGCAAGCAGGGGGAGGGGCAGATGGAGAAGGAGAGAGAGAGAATCTCAAGCAGACTCATGCCAAGAACAGTGCCCAATGCAGTGCTGGTTCTCAGGACCTTGAAATCATGACCTGAGCCAAAACCAAGAGTTGATGCTTAACCGACTGAGCTACTCCGGCACCCCAAGATTACGTGATTTTTTAAAATGTTTTTGAAATGTTAGTGTGCCTGTGTGTGTATGTGTGTGCACATGGCTGCTTTAAAAGGACGATGGATTTATTGAACAGAAAAAAAAAAACAACTACCTTTCTTTGTGATTACATTTTTGCTATTTTTTTCCAGTTCAACTGGAAGATGGTTTTAGAAACTCCTGGGACATTAATGATTTATAAGCCGTATTTTGAGAATCTCTTTAGTCAGTCACATGCAAAATGCTAAGTTGCTTTTCAGCAAAGAGTCTGGAAATCATATTTTATACAGAAAAAAGGATATTCTTAGATAAAGTAATAAAATCTCCTCTAAAAAGACAAGCAGTGACCAAACTGGCTTTACACATTTATAGCTGGAGGTCATAATTTTCTTCTCTGAGTGACTAGTTCTTTTTCTTTGGGACTTGAATTCTAAGAATTAAAAATGGAGGTCTTAATATTTTTTTTCCAAAAGTCCCAGTAATGTACACCTATAATTGGAGGGAAATTTGGCATTGGAGACTACAACTCACCATTTAGTACAAGCCAAACAGCTAAATTGATTTTAGCATTCTGGAAGAAAAATTGCACCTTTGGTGCTGAATTGCTTCCCTATGAGCATTGAGCCAAATATTAATGTATATTTGAAAGGAAACAAAAAGCATTCAAACTCTAATGGACCTCAGGCTTATAAATTGGAATTCAGTCACTTTAAATTAAGTTGGATTTCTTCAAGCAAAACTGCTCTTATTATTTTTGTATTACTGCTCTGACCAACAGTTTATATGCCACATAACAATGTTCTAAGTTCTTCAGATATAACAGAAATGAAAACATCTATGCTGGAGGCTTCTGTGGTAACGCTCACTCCCGAGAACACAGATACAGATAGCTGAGTGTCAGCCCATTTCTTAGGACTTGTGAAGACATACGACAGTCCACTCAGATGAAGACATAGGACAGTCCACTCAGATGAAGACATATGACAGTCCACTCAGATGAAGACATACGACAGTCGACTCAGATGACTTTCTGTCAGCTGGTGCATCAAGGACAAATTTCTGCTTGTTACGTTTTTACAAATTTTTGTCGCTCTTTTGAAAATTTTAATTCAGAGTTCCAGATAAATAAAATATGTAATCTGAACAAAAACCATTAATAATATCTTGGGTTATACCTTCCTAAATTCTTGGCTTTGTAGGTGAATTAAATTTTCTTTTTATAAAAAAATATGATACTAGTTATATATTACATTATTTTTTCACTTAACACAATAAAAGAATATTTACAAGTCATTTTATGTAATGCATAATTATCCCATATATTACTGGATCACTGGATTTGAATACTAAAGTTGTCTCCAATATTGGGTTATTATAATATCATTCCTTAAAGATATTTGCCACAGTCTTTGGACAAAAATGGAATGTTTATTTTTAAAAAGTTATTATTTATTTACTTATTTATCTGTACATTTGTTCATGTTTAGTATATGTTAAAAATAACCTTTTGGAGGTGGGAATAGTTATGGGTGATGACTAAGAACTTAGTTTTAGATCTTAGTCTGAGAGCTTATCCTATCTTCTACCCACTGTAAGCCCTGTCCCAGGCCAGCCTGAGTGCTAGAAGCCAGGGCTCACAGCCTTTTATGTCTTTCCTCCCCTCCTGGAATTGGGGTTCTTCCCTGGCCCAGTCCAGACACCAACCCCTGGGGATAAGCCTGGTTTGTGTAATGCTGAAAGAAAGGTCCAGTTGGGATCTTCTGCCTCTCTGCTTAGCCAGCTTTGCCACTGACTGTTTCCAGAAAGTATGACAAGCTCTTGGAGTCATGCCTTGACTGCCTGGATCCCTCAGGAGTCACCTTGGCAGGATTCGTGCCTTCCTTTGAGACTGACTTTTGGGGCTGTGCTTCAACATTTCAACATTTCACATTTCACAGCATTTCTTTCTTTCACCCATCACACAATCTAATGAGCCCCTACTTTTTGGAAGATTGTCTGGGCCTGGGGATATAGTTGTGAATAACACACTCTCCGCCTTCATGGAGTGGGTCTGTTTCAGAAGTTCTGGGGAATTACGAGAAGAGAGGTAGCGACAGAGACAGAGACAGAGAGAAGCAGAGAGCAAGCACATTTATTGCATCCTGTTGGAAAATCCTCTCTGGAATTCATCTTCAATAGGGTGGTAGATTATGTTTAGTTTGGAATGATTGTGGCATCAGCTATTTCTGATATCTTTAGCCCTGTGTGCCTTATTTCTATGGTTTTCCCTTTAAACTCATGACAATCCTTGTTAAAATAAGCTTGGAAGAAATTAACCCACCTAGGATATTGAAACTACACTTTAGCCAACATATGTTACAAATGTATTACCATACATACAGCCAACTGGGCCTCTACTACCTACACATTCCCCCCCCCTTTGGAAGAGTGTATGTTGAACAGTAAAGTGTGGGGCACAGAAACAAAGAAACAGGTATGACTCATGGGTCATATTATCATCCTTTATACATCCTTTACAAGATCATAACATTTGGTCCATCAAACTCCAATCTTCAGATAGCTATTTTTAGAAATTAAATTATTAAGCAGGTGAAAATAACTTTTTTTCCTATTTCAGTGACAATTGTATACAGCATTTTTTTTTTTTTAACTCACAACGGTAAATTGAAAGAGATCTAAGAACTATTCTAGCCCAAGACTTTCATTGTGAAAATGAGGAAAGCCAGCCAAGGTTAAATGGCTTGAGCTTCCCTCATTTCAGAGTTAAGATATCCAAAGGCAATTAAAAGTTTGTCTTAAAAAAGTGAAAGAGCAAGGTCTATATCCAACAGAAAAATTCTTCAAAAAGTATCAAAGAAATGAAAATAAAGATTAATAGTTGTCCAATTAAATCGAATCCAAATTCTTTAGCTTGACATTCAAGGTCCATCTCCTGTTTCTACCAATACACGTTCTTCTCTACGGCCAAATGTCAATTTTTGAACACAATTAACATTTTACCAGAAGCACGTAAATACATTATACCATTCAGCGGGCTAATCTATGGCCTCGCCCTTCTTCACACCTCCCTCAGAAATCCAGCCCTCATTTTCCCTAGACAAATGGGTCTATCTTTGGCCATGGATCCTTGGGTCATACGTACTCTGTAAGGGACACGTTTACTTGCAAGTACAAAATGTTACTTTAGAAATGTATTATCTCTTTGCATATGTTGACATTTGATGTCTCCAAAGGCTTTGTCCCCCTCCCAAATTTTTTTACAACTTGCTAGAATGTACCAGGGAGAATTTGTTGCTGCAGTCTGGATTTCTTTTTTGAGCATTACACAAGGATACCAGCTGCCTCCCTTCTGCTCTTTACATGGTCACCATCACATCTACTCTCTAAAGTGGAGGTCAGAGCTGGCCTTAACAGCTCCCTTCCACCCGGAGGAAGCTTGCCACAAATATCTTCCTCCCCTGGCTTCAAGTCACCCCCGCAAGGCTTTCTGATTTCCCCAGCTTTGATTTTTACCAATTGCTGTCCCTGCTTTTTTGTCTGGTTCTATGACTGCATTTGCCACTGTGGACCTAATACTTGTCCTCTTGGTGCTACCCAGGAGTTTTCGGGCTACTACCCCTTTCAATGCCAGCTCCGAGTTGTGCAGAACAGGACAGACTGCCTTCTGCCTGGAGGGAACAAGGAAATTGGGAATGCAGATTACACCAAAAATTCATGTTGGGCCAGGCTGTGTCCCCTGGGGTTGAGTCAACAATTTCTTACTGTCCTTACTCAAAAAGCACTTCAACTAACCAAACCCATTTCCTGTGCCCACCCACATATGAGGCTAAAAGAATGGGTTAGGTTGTTTTTTGGTTTTGTTTTCCTATATCAGACTGATATTTTGATTTAGGTAAATGAGTACTGAAAAGGTTTTGACTTATACTTTTCTATCCTTATGGCTCAGTTGTTTGGTAAGCAAATTTACCCAAGATTAGCCTTTTTAAAAAAAAATTGAAAATGTACCAGCTGATGAACAATAAACTCCAATAATGGTAAAAAGAACAACATAAAGGATTTAAGTTTATCATCCTTTCTTGGTACATTTGAAACAGTGTAATTGAAATGCCTCTCCTCTTTCAGAAGACAAAGACAAAGGAACCATATTATTAAAAATCAACTATCGATGTTCAGATTTACATTGTTTTGGGTCATTTAGTGTATTTCTCTCCAGCAACTTGCTTGATGGTGGTAAGGAAAATATTCTATAAAACGAGCAAGTAAGATGCAGTATTTCAAAGCGTGGTCCATAGGGTGATTCTAGTTGTGTGGTGTAAGCAATTTGCTGGGGTGGCTGCTTTTGCTAGAAATTTCTTAAAAGGGGCAGCCAAGATATAGGTATATTTATCTCAGATTGGCATTAAAGTCAGTCTGGGGAAAGTAAATAAAAGGTAATTGATTTTTCTCTGGAAGATATGATATTCTACTGAAATATGTAGAACTGAATATGGTCAATAAATTATATGATTTTATTTTTCTTTTTTTTTAAGTAAAACATCACTGAAGGTGAAATATCTTTAGAAAGAATTAGTATTTTAGCTTTTCCAGCATCATATGTCAAGAGCAATCTAACATATCCCTTTTTAACTAAGAATAGTACATACCATTTGGAAACTTCACGTTTTTCAGTAGAAATTCCCTTACCCATGCCTACAATTTAAAAGGAGCATTCTAAAGGTCACTTAAAAATGTTTGAGTGTTCTGAAAAAATCAGCTCTAAAATTTAGGGCAATATATTAAAAATAGTTTCAAGCATATAAAACTTGATTTTAGTTCGGCAAAAAAAAGAATCATTCAATTCTAGAAAGCCAGTTTTCTCTCACTTCATGAAAGTTGTTAAATATTTAGCAAGATCAGAAGACACTCTGTTTCTGGCATCATCTAGATTATAGGGGATTCTGAAGAAACTGGTCATTAGGTAGAATTTTATTTCCATAATGGAGCCTTATATCCCATATTCCCGTTGAAGGGGCTAACACGATAAGTGGCATACGTGGGACCTAAATTGAACTCCTCCAGATTCATTGATTCGCAGGCTACACGGAGAGCAGTTAGGGAAGCAAAGCTGGAATGACTGCCCTGCTGGCGTCTCAAATACATCCACTTGATGATTAGCTGACTCGCCTTTCCTGCTGACTTCTTGTCAACACATGATAGCCTCCTTGGTATTGTTTGACTCGCTCTAAAATGCAGAAATAGGCAAATTACCCTGGCCCTCCTGTGAAGTACAATGCATGCGGCACGGAAGCTGCCGGGCTCTGCCACGAGGAAGAGGAAACAGAGCCCTCAGAGCCCTCTCAGCAAACACACCGGTTGGAGGCCATTAAAACAACACAGCTCTGAGGTACCAGCCCATCGAAGAAGCTTTAATCAAAGAGCAGCATGAATCTTATATCCTTGTTCTTTCTGCACCGCGATTAATATCAGCAGTTCCTCAGGGCACTCGGTAAGAGAGAACATTGCAAAAACACTCCCTGGATACATCCAGAAAAAAGTGCCAAATACACATTCTGCGCAAGCAAAGAATCGAGCGCCGAGGGAGAGGTTTTCGAAAAGAGGGACAGGAAAAGAAAACAGAGGGGCGTTTATACATTTTTCAGAGGAAATCGTTCGTAAGTAGTAATTCAAGGCCGCCCTGGACAGACTTAAGCAAAAAGTCCAACTGAACTGTTTCGGGCTCCTTGCCTGGAGCGCTCCTGCCTGTCGCCCGCCGGCTGCTCAGGGTCTCCTTCCTGAGGCGCTGGGAAGAGGCAGTGAGCTCTCCTGGTGAAAAGTGCCATCTACACGGCCCTGCGGTCTTGGGATGAACAGGCGCCTCTAGTTTCCTGCTGCCTAACAGTTTATTCACCTGTAATGTGGGGATGAGAATATCGACCCTCCCCAAATCACTCTGAGAATGAAGTGAGGTATCTAAGGAGCCAGGATCCTGGCACAGAGCGCGGGGTGTGCTACACATTCAATAAATGGCAGTTCCTTTTATGATTTTGAAAGGATTCTTTCCCGGCAAACTTGATGTAACTGCAGCTCTCTCAGGGCATTTCATTCCAAAAGGAGTTTCTAGAGGATTTTAGAACTCTCAGGACTCAAAGATGTCCATTTCCTGGAGGAATTTCAGGCATCCTGATAGGCCGGTGGGCGGGCTAATTTTTGTCAGGGAGTCTGCCTTGTGCCCCTCAGATACACGCTCAGGGAGCTGTGAGCTCTGAACCTGGATCAGAAGAATTAAGTTCAGATGACAGTTCTGCCACTTGTCAGTTGTGTGATCTTCGGCACATTGTGATTTAATCCTTTATGACAGAGGCTTGCTCTTTGGTAAGGTGGGGATCATGATCTATCACAGGGTTTATTAAGAGGATTTCATGACATAAGGCATGAAAATCAGTGCTATCAGTGGTCAGTGCTACACAGTGTAAATTATTACCACGGTCCTGTCTGTGTCCCTGACATGGAACATGCCCTAAGAGTGGTAGACATTTCTTAACATTGAGACACGTAACAATCTGACTGGGTAAAGAGAAAAAAAAAATCCTCACATGTTCTAGCATTCATTTGGTTAGCAGAATTTGAGAACCATCAAAATTACCTGGGGAAACAACCAAGAAATAAGCAACGAAATGCATGAATCTCAAAGCATTGCGCTAAATGAAAGAAGCCAGGCACACAAGTGTACATCAGTGGATGAATAGATAGCAATCTGTGATTTATACATGTAGTGGCATATCGTTTGCCTTAAAAAGGAAGGAAATTCTGACACAGACTACAACATGGATGAACCTTGAAGACATTATGTTAAGTCAGTCGGTCACAAAAGGACTAATATTGTATAATTCCACTCAAGTGAAGTAACTAAAGAATTCATAGAGACAGAAGGTAAATGGTGTTTTCTAGAGACTAGAGAGAGAGAAAAATGGGGAGTTGGTGTTTAATGGGTACACAGTTTCAGGTGGGGAAGATGAAAAAGTTCTGCAGATGATGGTGGTGAAGTGCGGACAACAGTGTGAATGTACTTAATGCTACAGAACTGTACACTTAAAAACAGTGAAAATGATAAGTTTTATGGTATATATTCTATGACAATAAAAAATAAAAAGAAGGGCGCCTGGGTGGCTCAGTGGGTTAAGGCCGCTGCCTTCGGCTCAGGTCATGATCCCAGAGTCCTGGGATCGAGGCCCATATCGGGCTCTCTGCTTAGCAGGGAGCCTGCTTCCTCCTCTCTCTCTGCCTGCCTCTCTGCCTACCTGTAATCTCTCTCTCTGTGTCAAATGAATAAATAAAATCTTAAAAATAAAAAAAAATAAAAATAATAAAAAAAAAAAAAGAAAAAGAAGCCAGGCACAAATAGTACATACTATAGGGAATTTTATGGAAAATTCTATAACGGACAAACTTCATCCATTGTGATAGAAAGCAGATCAGCAATTGAGAAGGTCCAGGTGGTAATTTTCTAGAGTGAAGGGAATGCCCTATATATTTAATGCAGTGGCAGATATAGGGAATATACATTTTCAAAACTCAACTAACTGTATACCTAACATGGAAACACTTTATTATATGTAAATTTTACTTCACTGTGATGGTTAATTTTATGTATGGCGTTGACTGGGCTATGGTACCCAGTTGTTTGTTCAAACACCAGATGTTGCTGTGAAGGCATTTTATAGAGGTGATTAACATTTAAGTCAGCAAACTGAGTAAAGCTGATTACCCAATAATATGGGTGGGCCTCATGTAATCAGTTGAAGGCCTTAACAGAAAAGACTGAGGTCCTCAGGAGAGGAAGGAATTCTGCCTCCAGACTGTACTTTTGACTCGAGACAGCAGCATTAACTTTTGCTGGAATTTCCAGTCTGCTGGCCTACCCTGCAGATTTCAGACTTGCCAGCCCCACAGTTATGTGAGCCAATTCCTTAAAATACATATCCCTCTCTACCTCTCATTTGTTCTGTTTCGCTGGAGAAACCTGACTAATGTACCCATAAAGGTGATTTTAAAAGAAAAAAATTACCTAGGATTCCCTATGAAAATAAAGATTCTCAAACTCCACCCTGGATTTATTGAGTCAGAATCTCTAGGGGTGAGACCTGACCCTATGGAGTTTTAAAAAGCTCTTCCAGGTAATTCTGATACACTCCCTTGGTTGAGCATTGGAAATGTGCTGTAATCACATCTAAATCTAGCTCAATAATAAACATTTGAAGAATTAAAAAAAAAACCTGTCAAATTTTATGCGTATGCCTTTTCATTTCATGTTTTTGAGTATTTTATATAATAATAAAACATGTTTAAAAGGAGGGAAAATCACCACCCCCCCCAAAAAAATATTGGGTAGAGGAATATAGCACAGTTAGATGAATACTTTGAACTTTGGCCATCATTCATCTAAAGGATGGTGTCAGGCAGTGTTGTAAGGACTGCAGATATATGTAGAGATGAACAAACCAGACCAAACCCCTGCCCTCACAGAGCTTACACCCCAGCAGGGGGGACCTTGGAAAGAAGACCATTATGCCTACACCCTGAATACAGGTTTTCACTAAAAAAATAAAAATTTCTCGACAGGCAACACATTGGACTGACAGTAGATTAAAAAAACAAGAAAAAAGAAAACAAACGTGTAGATCTTACAACTTGTATTTTTATTGTACGATTCAGTTGAGAGTGCTGAACCAAGATTAGCAGCATCCCGAAGTGATGAAGACAACTCTCAGAGTACAAAGTACAGGAAAGCAGAGTCGGCCATTAGCTTCAGCCCAGTGTGAATGAGGATGAGGGAATCTGTACTCTTTAGAGCCCTCCAGCATTGCTCTTTCAACTCTTCGTTGCTACAAATGTTAGGGAGTCACATATGCTTTGCAATGAAGAAAAACTGCTGCTAAGGTCTTGTCATTGTAGAAAAGGCTGCTGACAAATTCCTTTTTCCCCTCCCCTGCAATGGGCAAGGTAAACTCCAAGAAAAGGAGAAGCCAAGTTTCTGGCTTCTTTGTCCCTTCATCGCACATTTGTTAAAGAGAGACTGCAGTGGGTACCTCATAGATTTTGTGAGAGCAAATGAGAATATAAATCTTGTAGCACAATGTCTGGTCATGGTCAGCTCTCAGTAAATGCTGAGCATCTTTACCGGTATATTGGTCTCATTATTGGCCAGGCACCCCTCCAGGAGCCGGGGATACAAAGACAATTGAGACACGCCCCTGCAACAAGAATCTTACATCTAGCAGAGGGAGGGATGCCAAACAAATGAAGCGCTGTAATTGCTGTAGTAGGGGTCAGTGGTGTTGCTGAAAAGGAGTTCTCTGCAGGGGAGGGAAGCAAGGAGGGAGAAGCAGGTGAGTCTTGCAGGAGGAGGTTTCACCAGTGCTGGCTTTTGATGTAACTGCAATTGTTCCAAGACTGTTCAGAAAAGACTACTTTCTGCCATCTGTGTAAAAAAGTGGTTGTGATAACGCTGATCATTGAAGCTGTGTATGAAACTCATGTATAAGGCCATTCTCCCTAATGCTATTAAAGGCTCATATTATTATATTTGATGTTAAGGCTCTGATAAAATTAAAACTGGGTGCAAAGAGTGTGATATTTTGAGATGCACAGGAGAATCAGACAAGTTTGAGCTGCAGAGAACATTAGAGATCATGTAGTCTACACACTCATGCTACTAAAGAGAAAATCGAAGTGCACACAAAGTCAAATGAAAACACAAACACAGGTTTGGTCTCAGTGGAACAAAGTCTATGGGCAACAATCCACACCTGTTTGTTCTGTGCTGTCCAACTGCTGTGCCCCTAGCCACAATGTGGTAATTGAAATTTAAAATAATGACGATCAAATAAAATTAAATATTCAGTTCCTCAGTTGACCTAAGGACAATTCAAGTGCTCGATATGACGAGTAAACTCTCATACCAGACAGCATATATAAAGATATCTTCACCATCCAAAAATGTTCTATTAGCACTGTGTTAGTTTTATGCGATGAGAGAGAAAAACAAATTTTAGTCACTACGAAAAGCATTTCACAATGAATAAAGAGTTTAACGTCATGACCAAATCTTCCAAATGCACTTCTAAAATTACCTATGTAATTGCTAGCCCATAGAAAAATCTACCCCAGCACATGAATGTTTCACAGGAAAAATTGGGCAGGCATCATCAGAGTCTGCATAGCTTTCCAGATGCATCGAAGTTGCATGTGCAATTTTGGAAATGGGGTGGAAACCACTTTAATGTTCCAATTGCCATACATTTCAGGAGCAATCTAATGCAAATATCTACTACATAGATGATCAAAAGGAAAAGAAGGAGGAGGTAAATGAAATTTAAGTAGACCGTATTTGAAGAGAGAATTTCTTAAATAGGAAAACAAAGTAGAAAATACACATTTTGTTCCTAAAATGTTGTAGAGGTAAACTCTGAAAAAATTAGTGACTTTTCCTATACATTTAGGAAGTAAAAAATTGTAAAGCATTTTTCTGCTTTTGGCAATAATTTTTCAAGTATAAAAATACATAAGATATTAGCTCTTAAGAGATGTAGTTTATTTATTTATTTACTTAAAAGATTTTATTTATTTATTTCACAGAGGGAGAGAGATCACAAGGAGGCAGAGAGGCAGGGAGAGAGAGAGAGGAGGAAGCAGGCTCCCCGCTGAGCAGGGAGCCCGATGTGGGCCTCGATCCCAGGACCCTGAGATCATGACCTGAGCCGAAAGCAGAGGCTTTAACCCACTGAGCCACCCAGGCGCCCTNAGCCACCCAGGTGCCCTTAAGAGATGTAGTTTAAAAGAATATGTCTAATGGAGAGAAAATGTTCTTAAAGTTCTTAGGGAACATAATTTTTATATGATGATTGGAGACTGGGGGAATAATATGAGATTAAAATTTTTTTTAATCTTTCAGGAAGCTGACTTTTGGAAGACTTTAATATTCTTCTTTAAAGTTTTTTTGGAAGCCTAAGAAGTCAGAAAGCTACCAAATATCTTTGTCCAATTCAGTTTCTTTTCATGTATCAAAATCCATAAATTTCACTTCTGCAAAATTACTCTGCCATTTTTTCCTCTATGTTGTTCTTTCTGACTAGTAAAATTTATTACCAGTGCTCACCATGAGCTTTGGCCTCAATCCTATGAATATTCGATATTCCAGTATGTGCCCTTTCATCGAGGCCAAGGGAATGAGTGGCGTGCCTTCCATTTGAAAATTTCTTCCATTACCATTTAGTGGGTTTTCTTCCCCCTTCAGCTTAATTTTTCTATATTTTACTTTATAAGTATTTTGGGTCTTTATCTTACTTGTGCCCTACCTTTTAGATTTTCTTGTGCATACTAATGAATCACTTCTCAATATTCTCATAGCTTCCTGTCCCAAGGTAGAGGTTCTCAAACACTAGTCCACTAACTAATGCCAAGAAAAAATGAGCATAAGAACTGGGCAGTGGCCATATATGTGTATGAGATGGTATAGACAGTTGTTCCGTAACTAATATACTTGCATGATTTTATGAATTCCCAGCAAAACTTTGCAAAAATGCCCTTCATTTAATCGCTTGCTCTTGAACTAAAATTTACTGGCAAATGTGATTTCTGTTTTCAGACACCCAACACATCAATTTTTGATGCCAATCTATACACAGTGCTTACTGTTAAGTTTGACATATTTTATTATGCCATGTAAAGGCTGGAAATGAACAAAGATCACCCTCTCATTCTCATAGTAGCTGGCTAGCCAAGGTAGTTAGAAAGAGAGCTATTCAAAATTCAGCCAAATACCAGGCATTTTCTAAGAATGTGCTAGTGGTCACAAACAGAGCATTTTCCAAGCTGTCCACCTATAACATAAGAGCAACAGGAAACAGAGCAGTGTTATGGCCTGAAGCAATGGAGACAGGCTGGCCCAATTTAAACAAGACTTTTGGCCAGGTCCAAGGAGAAAGGCAGATTTGTAAATGGTTACAGGCTCTGTAAATATTAAATAAGGTCTGCACCAAACGTATGCCTGTGTACCAACTGTGAACCAAGGCTATGTTTGCTAGTTCTGAAAGACAGGCTAAATGCTGGACCTTGGAGCTCCTGTCCCAGTTACCACCTGAGGCACAGGCTCCCTTTCAAACCAGCAAGCGTTTGGAGGACTTGAGTTTTACCTTTGTTCTGGGAGATATTCAGGGCTAAGAAGACTGTGCATTAAATGCCATTTTCTCGGTCCTGTGCTCCTTGTTCTTATCTACATTATCCTTTGGTCAACATAACCAACCTCCAGCCAACCCTCCGATCTCGTCTCTCTTCCCCAAGCCGTTTCATTTGTTTGTTTGTTTGTTTTTGGGGGGGGGGGAATGTCAGAAAAATTGAGTCGGCTGAGAAAACAGATGGATGATCTGGGGGGAGGGAATGTGCTCCAGAGCCAGGGGCAGCATGACCATAGCACTTCCTGGGCAGGGAACAACCAAGAAATGGATAGGATGCTAAGGGCAGAGAGCAGCAGCAGGGTGCTATTCATGAGGTAATGAACACCAATAATCCATGGCGCCTGAGCTGGAACAGATGGGTCAGATACCAGAGAACCTATCTGCTCACACGTTCTCCCACTGCCCCCTGCTCCTGCTAAGCCCTCTGCACGTCCACCTTTCCCCACACTCTTTGGTTTGTCCTTGATCATCCCCTGCCTGGAATGATCTTCCCCAGGTATCCCAGAAATTCACTCCTCTACCTCCTCCATGTCTTTATTCAGATGCCATCTTCTTCACAAAGACTTCCCTGGATACCTTACTTATCACTGAAGCCAGCACTATCTCCCCTTTCTCTGCTTTGTTTTTCTCCACATTAGTCATGGTGATTCAAGCATTCTATATGTTAGAATTCATACTACAAGGGCAGAGATACTTGTCTTTGCTTTATCTATAGCACCTAGGTTAGAGACTGACATGTAGTCAGTGTCTAGGGATCACTGGTTGAATGAATGATTGAATCCTGCCTTGCACTATGATTGCTAGAGGAGCCGTCTTGTCTATAAACCTCGAAGAGCAAGAACTATTCTGTATCCCCCTCATATCTCTCACCACACCTCATACACAAAAGTTCATCTGTATCTGTTGTATCAAATTGAACTGGGCCTTAATTTGAAATCCTCGGTTCCACCTTAAGGGGCCAGTTTGTTTGGTCGTTGGCTACTGTGATGTATTGTCCTTGTTATACGGTTTTGGCACTGACTCGCTCACTTGAAAATACAATTCAAGGAATTTATGGCAATTTAAAAGCCTTGTTTAGTTCAAAAGGAGGTCACTGTAGAAAATTCCTCATTTCATTTGCATAATCCAGGTACTTAAAATCATTCTGGACATTTTCATGGAGTCAGACATGGGGGGATTTTTCATATCGAGCTCCACATGTTTCTGGACTCATTTTCGTTCTTTTAATGATAATAGTTACAAAAATGGTATTTATGGAGTGCCAAAAGTCCTGGTCTTTTTATGAAGAATTACTTTTGGAGAGAATATCATTCTTCAATATTTTGCCTTCTCAATCTTATTCATTCAGAGAACATAATATATTCTGCTGAGGAACCGTTACCAAAGTATTTTTTTTCTCCTAAATGGATATGTGGGTATGACAATATAATGCATCATAGCAATCTGATTTCAGTGACTTTCTGGATAATGGCTGTTTCCAAAGTAGAAACCAGAGAATGATCTCTTCTTCAGTAGGTTATCTGGAAAAGATATTTTCTCTTTTAATGAAAATAATTCCCATTTCTCCCTTTCTTCTCACATATCCCATTTATAATCTCAAAGTATGAAAGTAACAGCATGCTGGCTTTAACTCTTGGATATGAGAAAATTATCATTGCATATGAGAAAGCCACTTTTGTTAAAGTGATAGGAGAAATGCACACCAATGGATGTCTCGAAGATAAGATTGTCTGTAGTCTTGGTTAAAAAATGTTGAGTGTCTCATTACTGGAGTGCCATCTACACATTTTGGACTTTGCACTGCTCCACAAATGTCTGCTAAACTGATATACTAAACAAATATTAAGTTGGTCATACTGAAGAGTGAAACACAAAACGATGGCAAGAAATAAGACTTTTTCTAGCTGACCACTCAAAATCCCCAAGTTCTGTTTCTCCTATAGTCGAGTGGGAGTGGATGCTCTAAGGAGAAGTGAGAGAGCTAAGTCCTTCTGTCCCAAGTGCTAATGAGGCAGGCGTTGTTGGCCAGTCACTCTGTTCCTGCCTTTTATATTTGTCTGCCTTTATATTTGATTCTTTTATTCCTATGACATCTCTCCCACTTTTCTCATTTCCCACTGCTTATGACTCCCTTTGGCATCCAATACTATGTCCTATTGGTAGCACTGACTAAAAATAGTTGAATCTTTGAGGGAAAAGGCATTTTTAGACTTTCTTAAAACTTCCAAATAATAAGCACACAGCACAGATGCACTTAGCTACCATTTATTACATTCCTCCTTTGGGCCAGATACTGTGATAGATGCTCTACCCACTTTATCCCTAATCTGAAAAGTACCATTCGTATTTTATAGATGAGAAAACGGAGGCTCAGAGAGCTGGGTACTTTGCCTAAAGTCACACCAGTAGTAAGTGGCAGTAAGAAAGACAGCAAACATCCCCATCTGATTCCTAAGCTCATTATATGTCCAAATGTACATTCATTCATTTGACAAGTACCTACTGAGCATCTATTATAATCCAGAGAAGATTCTATGTGTTGGGGACAGGACAGTCATTGACTTCCTAGAATGAAGGGCATATTGTGTTCTACTTGGTTTGTGCTTTGGTGAATGCTGTGAAAGATGTAAGCCTGATGATTCACAGACCTGTACCCCTTGGGCAAAGAATAAAAATAAAATTTAAAAAAAATTACTCTTTCCACAAATTCACTTTTCTGATTTCCTTTGTTCTTCAAAAAAGGGGACTTGTATAATATCGGCTCAGTTAGAAGCAGAAGGTATTTGGGTTAATATGATCTTGCCTGTAATTGCTGTTAGTCAACGCCTGCTTAAAGTGATGGAATGTTGGAGAGGGCCAAAGGTCTTGACATTGGGAGAGGTCAGATAAATTTAAAAGCGGAAGCCAGGATTAGGAGAAACTGGGTTGGAATAAGCAAGTAACCATTTAGGGATAGTCTATATATACTAATATTTCTTTCTTAGCATTCCTCCACCCCACCTGTCCCATGCTTATGAGGCTGAATGGCTGAAAATGCCACAATTCACAGTCTGTCGGTGACCCATCTATGTGGCTCTTCTGATAAATGTCCAAAGTAGGCATTTAAAGGGTACCTTCCTGCAGGCTCCACTCTTGAAATGCAGAGTCAGGCTGTGCAGGCCACCAAAGATGGCAGTGGGGAGACGACTCTCCCAGGAGCAATACCAGCCAGCCCAACAGCAATATTCTTGCCCCACTGCCTGGATCTTCTCCCCACTCTTCTCTCAAAAGCACACCTTTTGTCTTTGCTTCAGTGACTGAAATTTTTAGTTTCCAATTACCCCTTAGCTTTGTGTTGAACAATTAGGCCACTGGGAATGAATTAACGTAATAGCTTATGGTGGCTGCTCTTAGACGAATGTGGATAAGGATTCTGAAGAAGGTAGGAAAAGCAGTTGGAAAGGTATGTGAAGAATTTGGATTCAAAACTCTTCACAATGGCATGGGGTACAAAGGGGAAGAACGGGTGGGGCAGGCAGAGCAGACTTCTGTAGGCCACTTTATCTTCTGCGCGGTAATCCAGCATGAGTAATCCCATTTATCTTTTTTTTTTTAAGATTTCATTTATTTATTTTGAGAGAGAGAGAGAGAGAGAGACCATGCAAGTGGGAAGAGGGGCAGAGGGAGAGGGAGAGTAAGAATCTCAGGCAGGCTCCCCACTGAGCACAGAGCCCAACATGGGGCTTGATCTCAGGACCCCAAGATCACAACCTAAGCTGAAACCAAGAGTCGGGATGCTCAACCAACTGAGCCACCCAGGTGCCCCCCGTTTATCTTTAATTCTGATCTATATGGGTAAATATAGAAGATGCCCAATAAATTGAAGTTGAATTTGATTGTTGAGTTCAGAATGAAGGATACAAGACTCTTATCCAGCTAAAGACTCATATACTATTACTTATTTAATATACTTAGGATTCTCAACACCATACTAGGTTTTCCTTGCAGAACTTGGATCGGTTGCAGAATCTGTGTCCAGCTCTCTTAACTTTGTGTGTCTTTATAACTTTTTATGACTTTATTTCTGTGTCATCTTCAGCCTGTGAGGCAGCAGGCAGCATTAACAAGAGCATGGCTGGGAGTCAAGAGACCAACTGGGTTTTGATCTTACTGGCAGTAAGTGACAGGATTAGAATCCACATTTGATTCTAAAGTCCACTATGTCCAAATAGCTCATTCCTTCATTTGTTGACATCTACTAAATGCCAGCTACCAGATATGTGAGCATGGAAAATCATCTTGCCTTTCTGGATCTTAGTTTCTTTTTTGGGAAAACGTGGGGAATAGACAAGACCAGAGTGTTCCAAGTGATGAATACAAACTACTGGTTATGCTAGCGATGACTGTAAGTAATGCACAGGCATAGAGTTAAGGAACACTGAACTACCTAGAGAAAAGTGTTATTTCCCTCTAAATCCTTTTTCTCATCCTCTTATTACTTCAAGGAGAAAAGTCTCAGTGTGATGCTACAATGTCTTCAGTATCTCTCAAACAATTTCCAACATGTACCAGAAGAAAGACCTTGCTATCAGTTTCAGAGTTTGGGCAATATTAGGCTAGAATTTAATAACATTGCTTTGTTTTGTCTGTATTTTTATGATTAACTTCAATTTGTGGGAAGTGATACCGGTTTTCCATTTATAACAGTGATGTCAAAATTCCTTTCATAAAAAATACATTTAAGGTAAAAAATGTTTATTTAGATGGCATATGAAATAATTATAAAAGTGGTGGGTCGATCTGGCTGAAGTCATGATGGTGATATGTGACTGGTTGAAATCTGAGACACATTAGATATTTGAGTTGAATTAGAAAACCACTAAGGTCTGCCTACTCTTGCTTGTTATAATGTTCTAAGATTCCTTTGTAAGACAGTTGCAGATTCAGAAAGCAAGGCACCCCCCTCTTGGCTGTGGACCTCACACAGGGCACTGGGATCACATTCACATCTGCTCCAAGGGCGTCTGGTAGAGCACGGTGGACAGGGGAGCACAGTGAGGAGCAGGGAGAGGGCTGCTCTGTGACTTAGCCACCAGAAAGACGGGTGACTCTTGTGTGAAAAATGGCATATGTGCTATTTCCCAAATGGAAAGCTGTACAGGGCAGAGCTGAAGGCACAGGGCTTATAGGCTGGTAGCTCTTTGCATTTACTAACTGCATGATTTTTAGCAAGTTACTTAGCGTCCCTGTTTCAATGTCCTCATTTGTAAAATGGAGAAAACTGCCCACCAGGTTGTTATAAGGGTTAAGTAAGATGGAGTGAGCAACAATGCCTGCAACAGATCGGGTAATAAATGGTGGCTACTATTTTCAGTCATATGGGAACCAAGATGGCATTTTGAAAATACAGGAGATACATGATTGTAATATCAGAAGGACAGAGATCTGGGCAACAGGCTTTACTTCCTCGTTAAAGTGTGCGCACCAACTCCACGCACCAACTCCGCGCACCAACTCCACGCACCAACTCTACGCACCAACTCCACGCACCAACTCTACCACGGGAAGCCCATGTCTCTCCCTGCCTCCCCAAACTCAGAGACTCTCCATGTACTCACGAACCAAGCACACAAACCTGGGATCATTCTCAACTGATTCCTTTTTCTCCCTTTTCACTCAAGGATTGAAATGCAATTATAGCACTGCCATGGATGGCTAAAAACAGCCCGTGTATTAACTGAAAATTTTTATCATGTAAATATAGATACTAAGCTTGTTCTGCAGCGTATCAGTAAATCAGTGATGAAGAAGTTATTTTTCAGATCTCAAAATTCCATGTAATATTTATAGCCTCTGAATATATTTAAAGCTAAGCATACCCGGGATAAGAAGAAGTTCCATAAGGGGAGAAATAAATATGCTAAATGCGTGCAGTATATCTGTCCTACGAGGCCCAACCATGCTTTATGCAGTGCTGAGAGTTTGTGAGTGAGGGCTAAGCTGCATTTCCCTGGTTGTCCTTTTTAACTATAAAGGAAAGTGATAAATTATAAATGTGTACCAGTCACCCAAGGATGACAGTTTTAATTTTCATTTTAACACTAGGTACGATACCAAATGCATGAAACTCTGTTGGAACATACCAAGGAAGCAGAGGATATTTGGAAGGTGATGCTGGGAAGGTGAGCTTGACCTTCCTGCCCATTAGCTCCTGCCCTGTCGCCACTGGTTAGGGACTGCCTGTGCTCCCAGTGCCCGGCCCCGCCCCTCTGCTACCTCCACTCTACCTGAGATGATCATTCATTTGTTGCAGGCTTGTCATGCTAATGACTGCCAGAATATTCTAGTGGCTCTCAGATCCTTACATTATCTGAATAAAATGAATACTTCCCTGCTTCATTTTTTTTTATCCCCTGTTTTTAATCTTCTTTATCTGGAGCCAGTTGTCTGTGATGTTCATGAGAATTCTTGGTTTCCATGTTGTCTTTCTCTCTCACAATGTAATGCCCTCCCCTTCAGTGTTTCAAGTCACGCACTGTCTTTCTTCCTTCACCATTCCCATTTCTTAAGCTTTTCTATTTGAGCATCACTGCCTGGTTATTTCAAGGGTGACACACCTTCCACCTCTGCATGGAATGTTCAGAAGACGATGTGAGGAACGTGCCATTTACAGACATTGTGCATTTGCAACTAGGAATTAAAAAACTAAAAAAAGTCCTCGTTCAAATAAGGTCTAAAGTTTAGGACTGGCAACCAATGAAAGGAATTGGTCAAACGGAATAACATCAGGAAGGAATGCCATTGACCTCCTTCCCATAGAATCCACTCCACGCAGAAGCGCTGAGTGTGGTCATGTGTCATGGGAGAGAGCGGAGAGCTGGCAGGAGGGAGGGGCAGGAAGTGCAGGTGGGTGAGGATTATGGTGAGGATTATGCACCTTGGGAGGCACAGGGAATTTCAATTGTGGCCATTTTTGAAAAAAAGATGAATAATTATATCACCAATAAGTCTGATAAATTTTTTTGCCCTTGCAGGTGAAATCACGTCGCGGTAAATGTCATTACAGAAAAGTCTTCTGTATAATAAAACTATTTCAAAGTCTCAGAAGAGAAGTAAAATAATGACATTTAAGTGATCTCGTCTTACGAACTCCATGCAAAGAATCATCCCAAGTCAAGCTTTCCTAGATGTCTGTCTGTTTACTGGGGACAAGTAAGGGGGACAAATGAGGACTGCACAGAACAGTATCATTTCCTTTGAACTGTTTTTAGGTAAAAGTTATCCTCCCATCTCACTCATCATTCCCTGCCTCATTATCACAGATTCATCTCCTAGATATATTCGCAGAGAAGAACTGTCAGGCTTTTGGAGCAGGAGAGATGCAAGGGTGGGGGGGGGGGCGACGGTGGCCA